>PNEQ01103290.1:0-75511 GCA_003012365.1 Medauroidea extradentata | reverse complement strand
TCTCCACCGTATCCTGTCCTGTGAGCGAATCGGGCCGTGCCCAAATCAGTGACGAGGCTACCCGAACTACCCCGAAGTGTACTATTTCGTTGCGTCCTCCTTCTGCTCATGCGCCCACTACAGGCAAGGCACGGCAAGGCATAGCAAGGGCGGCAACGCCAGAAGTCCGAAGACTTCTCCGGCGCGGTAGCTTGCCACCTCTTGCCTCCCCTTGCCTGTAGTGGGCGCGCTTTCATTTATTAACACGAGTTTTGTCCGAGCAGACATTTTCTCCTTGCCACGCCTTGCTGCCCCTTGCCTCTAGTGGGCGCTCAGCTTTACTGTGCATGTGTTTGTGCGTGGGTATATATTTCACCTGAAAAACGACAAACACTCGGTTGTATCACTAACTGGTAATCATTTTTCAAAAATATTATGGGACCCGCTCGAAATACGAAAAAGAAAAAAAAATTGTAGAGTACGAATTTATTAAGCAGAAAGTTTTAGACATTTCTCGTCTCTTATGTTTTCTTTCTGTACGTTGCACGGTTTTCGAGTTACTGTGTTTTCAAAAGGTACCAACATGTTCACATTTTTCTTTTCCTGGAAACAAACCCCCTCCTCCCCCACATACATACGAATATCGACTTGGCGTTCTCTCTATAAATCACCAGGATGGGTCAAGAAACAATTTTTCCAACTGCCACATTCTTATTTTAAAAATTCATAGTTCTGATGCTTACCCACTGTACTTAGTCCGACCACTCGCCTCCCATCACGGCGAACTGGATTCGATTACCGGCGTGAAAGATCCCGATATTTTGCATTTGGGAAGCGGTGGATTTTCTCTGGGTACTCTCGTTCCCTCCATCCTTTGCATTCCGTAGCTTCTCCACTGTAACGCTTCATTTCACGTAGTCCCTCAGAAATAGGTAGACTTCTACATGATATTTAGCCCTGCGCTTAGCTGCCCTCCCCACATGCTATTCATTTATTAATTTCTGTTTTTCTGTTAAGAAAAATTGAAAATATGCTACTTGCGGTGGACGAGACTTCCTATATCAGACTCAACCTAAACGATTTGAAATGAGAGAGATTCGGGATACAGGCCACCAACGTTTGCAGCAAAACAAATAAATCATTTATCTCAGCTCGCGTTCGTGTTACATCCTGCTCGATATACGAGATGAACGAATGTCAATCAGATTGTTTTGACCCTGGTGGTCGACGTCAACTTGGCCTCACATGAGTGACGTCACGCCGGCTCCCGTCTGAAAAGTCCCACTGTGACAATAAGCGGCTGCATGTCCTTTTTGGGCTCTCAGCTTGTCAGGCGTGTTTAGTCCGACTGGTAACACGATGCCGCTGGGTTGGTAGTTTCGAAACAACCTCTTTCTCCCGTCATCAACCCACCACCACCCCACTTAATCCCTTCGGGGTTTTCGCCACTCTGCGAGTCCCTTCTCCAGCCGTCAGTAGTGAAGGCGAGCGTTTCCGTTTCTGTTTTGTTTGCACGCTCGTCCTGAGCCTGCGAGGAGTTTCCTTCAGAGGAAGGAACATTGCGTGACGGGCGCGAAGTTTATTTACTCGCCAATTCCCCCAGGCCGACGAGACGAGGAGTCAGTCGCTAGTCAATCGGGGTCAGCTGCTTCTTTCCCGTCCTATACGTCGTTCAGGATAAAGTGAGCACTAAAGATTTAACCTTTGAAAATAATCCCTAGCGGTTACTGCATATTACAGTAGTTGCCTTACTACGTGTGTGGTTGGCAGCGAATCGCCGTGTGTAGTTCCGTGTATTTTCCTGTTTAAATGAAACGTTACTGAAATAAAATCGAATGAATTCGACATATTTGTGTTGTAACGTTAACATCACGATGTCACCAAGAAGCAGAGCAAACCTAAATTATAAAAACGCAGCACAATTTCCAACTCACAATGTGATAAATTTGACCAAGAAATGGAATAATTGTGCAAAGGACTTGAAATGCAAATATTTATAAAACTATATAAATTTATTTTATATTTTCTCTTTTAGTTATTTCACAAAATAACTTAATTTATAATTTCTTTAAATTACACAAAATATATCATTGTATACCATACTTCTGTTCATAATCTCACAAAGATCCTTTATACATTCAATTCTCTTCTTTTAAAAGACACAAACAATTTCGGTCACCAATCTAACTTTATACTAGATAGATTTTTACCTTAACCTTTCATAATGTCTGATTAGATCACCATCAATACGCAACGTTTTCTTACGACATCAAGAGAAATGAATTTGTGCTTCACAGTTTTAATTTTTGCAATTTCCTGTTAGATTTTAGACTTTAAGTTCCTCAATGAAATATTACAGGAAAATAGACAAGTTATTCTGCAAGAATAAAACAGTCCAGCAGCTATTTATACTAACACAATTTCCCGCGTTATGAAGAATTTAAACACACCGTCCTCTGACGGAACGTAATCAAGGTACTTAACTGAATAGCGAGACATCCAGGAGCAGTCTTTTTCGTTCTCTGTCTCTCAAAGGAACTGCCCTGGTATTTATATAATTTTAAACCAGTCCCACTGTTAAACATTTCTACAATTCGTTTGGATTTAAATATTACAACCAATCCCGGTCGTTCTTTTGAAAACATGACCTTTGTAGAGGTCAGTCCAAGTTTTTTAATTCACAAAACTTCCACTCGTGGCGCGACGGCAATAGTTAATTTTGTCAGGTAGAGTGCATCGCTGCAGGGTGTGAGCCTTGGCAACAATTTCTTCGCCGCGATCCTCGTTCCAGAAACTTCAAGTGGTAGCGTACATACGTGCATGTAGATGGATGGTATCGGCAGCCTGGACGGCCCGTCAAACAACACTCGCCCTGATGTTCGACGTACAAGGTAAGCGAGGCAGCAGGAAAACAAATATTTTCAGGCAGGCATCAAATAATGAGACAACCCGTCTCAGTGTTTTATACAATTGATAAACGTTTTTTAATCAAACCATATAGGTTCCTACCGACTGCACAATTTATCTTAAACGTGCCCAGAGGTGTTAGACATTTCCCTTCGTTAACCGTTACGCGCGGAAAGATACGAACTGTCAAAAAATAGAAATTTAGCAGAGCATTTTTTCTGATGCTCACATTATCCCTAGCCCCCTATATCTTGCTTCTTCAGTGAAGTAGAGCAACGACCGTATAGCTGAAAGACCGGAAACTCAACGCTGAACATACGTACCCGCATGTCGACTGTAACAATGCTGTTATAGGCCGTTCACGATAAAGTGAGCACTGCATAAGTTTTCATTCAGCCGTTTTGAAGTTATCTTTACCATTTTTAATATGAAAATTTTCATGTAACTAAAAACCAGTGTAAACGTTTCAACACTCTCAAAATTTAACACCTATTAGGCAGAAAAAACATATTTTTAATTAATTACACGTTCTGCTGAGTGCTTAGTTTATAGTGAACAGCCTATATCTATAGATTTACAAATAAAATACTCGTACTACTAGCGCTGAAGTGCCTTGATGATACACTACACAATCTAATTTTTCGCCTCGATGCTTTTTAAAAAGGTGATCCTGTACCTACCTACGTATTATTATATTAGGACCAAACAGTAACTACAGACCCATTTAGAACTACGTCAGAATACTCTCTAGCAACTTACGAAGAACTACGTGATATGTTTACACTATGCTTGCGCTATCTATCGTGTATATTTGTAAATACTACATGGCTACATCTAGCCACATAAGAGTTGCGTCCGGCTGGAGTGGAAGCGCTGCAGTTTCCTTGAGGCCTATGCTGGAAAATACAGCTCGAGCGTTCGGGTACGAGTTACTTCGAATGGTCAGATTCGCATACGAAATGGCCTATTTGTAAACCGGTATGCTCCACTGCCTTGAACTCGTATGCGAAATAAGTGCACGAGGTGAGCGTGAGCATCGTTGGTCGACAAGATGGCGGCTATTCGAATGTATATCTCGACTTACAAAATATGAGTTTGTGTGACAACTAGGGCATTTAAACTGTTGATCAGCATGATAGAAAAATCGTAATATTAGCAGAAACAATCTCAGTGTAACGAACTCGATCAAACACAAATGAAAATGCCGTAGTAACGGAAAAACCGGAATTTGCACATTATGTACAGTAAATAATAAATTTTCGGGTTAAAAGTTGTGACGATTCAATAGCACTTTGGTTGTGTGCTTGTTAGCTAACAAACATTTTCAGGTTCGAAACTCCCCACAGGTGAATTTTTTTATTTTTAATAAATACATCAATAATTTTACGTTGTAAAAAGAACTCTGTGAAAAATTAATTTATTTTGCGTAATTTTCTATTTCTGTTAGGGTAACGATAAATAAAACGCAGCGCTCGTCATCTTTTCTGTACTTCACTAGAAACCATAAAGCAACTCAGCGACGAATAATAGACTGGCACACATACTGCCCAATACTCCTGGCGTGACAGAGGTCACGTGACTAACAAAAAAAACAAGCAGCAGTGCATGCAGTCTAATAAAGCATAACTTCTTACACATTTATAAGCAACAACGTTAATTTTCCTCCCAACAGTTTCAGATGCATTGTAAATCTTTATTTTTCGTTTGTAGAGATGAAACAACTAATGTTTCAAATGTATACGCACATAAATTACAACTCACAAATATTTAGCTGCGATTATCTGGTAAATGACATTACATAATATCACGTTTTTTAACCAAAGTATAATTTTTAAAATATATTACGTATAATTGAACGTGAATAGTTACTTATTTCTGTTGGATAGGTTCAATTTAAAACACAGGGCTAAAGAAACGAATGCTTTAAAAAACCAAAGCACAGCCCAAACATCTAGACCTATACACATGAAATTTTGAGGATGGCTTCTCCTTATGCCGTAGGCAACCACTAATAACGGATTGTTAAATTAAGAAATTAAGGGATGAAAACGGGTGGAGTGTGTTTTCAATGAATCCTCGATAGCGTCTAAACCCGTTGAAAAATCGGAGTTATTTATAGATCAGAATGAAGTTTATAAAAATGTATATTAATCTTAATTTTTAAATTTTCCAAAATTCGAAAATTAAGGTGTGAAATGCCGTAAAATGTGATTTTAATGTACCCTCGATAACTCATAAAACCCACTGAGATATCTAATTGATTTTTGCTTCAGAATGAAGACTTTTTTTTTTTAATTTAACCTCTAAGGACATTAAAATAATAAAACATGGTTTCAATAAACCTCTGTATCTCTTATGCCTGTTGAGATATTTAGATGGTTTTTGAATAGGAATGAAGCTTACATAAATACCTAAAAAGCTATTTTATGAATTTTCAAAATTCGACAATTTGGGGGATGGAAAGATGCGATACGTTTCAGGAATTCTTAAAAGCAGGAGAAATACCTTAATAGTTGTTACTTTTTCCGTCCAGTTCAGACGCATACCTCTTTGGACATAGGCCTGTGTATATACATTTACCATCTTAAAAATTCTGAATACATAATTTAGCGTAGTTGTTTGGAACACTGATAGGATATTTTGGGTTCGAATCCCACATAAGGTAAGGTGACGGGGAACTGCTGTGATATTATGTATGCACATATTAGTGACGACTTTCATAACAGTTAATTTTTTACGTGAAGTATGACAATTTAAGGGTGGTTTTCCTTTGCAGCGTAGGGCACCCACTGAGAGCTGAAAAGGGGTAAAAGATATGTTCCCTATAACTTCGATATCTCATAAACCTGGTGAGGTATCGTTATGCTTTGCGAGGGTGGAGGGAAGTCGTAACTTGTGTTTTTGCCATATCCTCAATATCTCACTAACATTATAAGCGATCGTTATAGTTTTTCCTTAAAAAATTCCATGCGGGCCGAGCAGCTAGTAATTCTTGTAAACAGCAGACGTGTACGGTATATATCTAGCGAAGCTATATATGCGGCAACGGACGTGCCTGCTTGAAAGCCGTGGTGGTAGGAGCAAGGATAGGAATGTACATGTTAAATTATATTCTGTGTGGCTCAGTACCTATCAAACCTTTTTTTTTTTTATCTCGTAGGGGTCCATTTTGCAATTTGGAGGCGGAGGATGGGGGGGGGGGGTTAAATACCCTGAAAACTATGAACAAGTAAGTATGATTTTATTAAAAAACACTTGAAAAGTAATCTCACAAATCATTTCTTACCTTTTATTTCCCGTAGCAATATTCTTCTCTTCTCATGAAGACAATAGTTTTTGTCCAAAAGCGATATCAATACCACTGAATATAATTTAATATGTAAATCCCTGCCCTTGCTGTCGTCACGGCTCCACGGTAAGCAACGGTGGAGAGAACCTGTCGTTGCTTTTTCTAAAACGTTAAGCTGAATGCCAAGAGAGACTAGGTGATTTTATTCACTGCGCTTTTGGTCATGGGATATGTAATATTAATATAGCTTAACGAAAATTCGACAGATTTATTAGAAGTTATATTTAGAGATGAGGAAATTTCGCGAATTCAATGACCTGCATATTAGAATCAAATATCCTATGCATACTCAAGTCCCGGCCATTTGTCCACTAGTTGCTACTCAGTGGAACATCAGGCAATGGGCGAATAGACGGGGCTTGAGTATGCATAGGATATTTGATTCTAACATGCAGGGCATTGAATGCGCTAAATTTCACCATCTCTAGTTATTTTTCACCAGCTTCATCCACCTGTTCGCGCTTGTTGGTATCCATGTTACAGATACCATCACGTCCGCCATCTTTCATACATATATTTATTTATTCGAACATATAAAAACAACGTAAAACAATATTTCTAAACTGCAAGTATATAACACAATTGCATGTTCATAGGATACCGTCCAGTGGCGTCTCACCAGGATTAGCGTGGCAAGCTGTGTTGTAATGTTTTATCAATTTTACTCAGATTCAAATACTGTGCATTGTAAGAAACGTACTTGTTTATGAGCAAACCAGAGTGGCCTAGGAGTAGGCAGGATACGAAGATTGTGAGGAGCGTTGTGTTGCAGGAGCCTTTAGCCGGAATCACATAACCACGACGAGCTTGATGTGACGTTAAAAATTTCGTTATTGCAAACACTAGTTTGGCTGCCGCGTGACAAACACTAAAGCAATATTACATGTAACAGTTCATTACCAATACCTATTAATCACTGGTGCGACAGCTAAAGATATTTGCAGTATTTCAGATTTTTCCGCTTATTTGTAACATTTAGAGCCCGGTAGTTTTCGCAAAAAGATTTTTGCCCTACTTTGTTTCAGTGTCTTACGTGTACACCTGCAGCTCAACTTTATGATAATTAGTAGAGTGTTTTTGTGCAGAGTTATTATTCATTTGACTGTGCCAATCAGTACACGGATAACTGTTACACAACACGTCTGTGATTTGCGGGTTTAACCTCCAGACTGTTACGTTTACGGCAAAAATACTACTTATAGGTATTTATTAATTATGGTATAGTATGACGTAGAAAGTACAGTATTTTATAACTTGTATAATGAGGGATTCTGACAATATAAGGGAGACTCACGGTCTAAATATCAGGTACGGCTTTAATTTACAATCTATACAAACTATTGCATTGCTGTTACGATGTTCTTTACGGAGGGAGGCAACTATACATTTATGATTACTTGTGAACCACTCAATTAAGTTACGACGATGACAGTCCCACCTTGTTAATGATGCCGAGGCTGATGTAAGGAAACGTCCACGGCGATCGGCAGGTCGTAGATCTGGACGTCGTGGTGCATCTTGGTAGTGAAGTGGTCCTGGCGACGATATGGGGCAGACAGACCTCGTAGGTAGCGTGACACGCCCCTTTATCGCGCCCTGTGTGGCATCTAGTACCGCTGTTGGAGTGGGGAGTTCTGCCTTGCAGTTTGCAGCAACTTATGTTTAATATTTTGGAATTCCTGGCCGGGTGGCCTGGTTGGTCGCTGTGTTAGAACCAGGGTTACATGGTTCAAAACAAGACGTTGTATGTTACGGTATCCAATCACTGACCACGAAGCAGAGATGCAGGTGCACACGTAAGGCACTGAAACAAAGTGGTGTAAAAGTCTTTTCACGAAAACTACCGGGCCCTAGTAATATATTTTAAATACTCACTGACATTCTGGAATATGGAAATAAAGTCACTATTACACGTTTGCTTTGAACTGTTATGATTTGCTTATAATAACCAACAAAACTTTCTATTTTATAATAAGTAAACAATTTTCTACAAACTCACCAGTTTCACCAAAATTTGGTCGCAAAACTAAATTCCGGCTCGAATAAAATCGAAATAATTTCTATTCGGAATTCGTTACAGAAGCCTCGGTGATTCACGGACAGCTTTTGATTTTAGAGTCGCAGCAGTCGTGTCGCGTCTGTTGTGCCCTATGTGATTCCGGCATGTGTTGTAAGCTATGAAGGGACTGCTTATTTGCCGAACTGAAGCGGAGGTAACTGACGCTGGCCTAATCGTTGACAGCTAGGTAGCATTGTGGTTGCAGTTTATGTACTTGGACATCTCTCTCTCGCTCCCCCCTCCCCTTCTCTCTCTCCGTACCCTACCTCAACTTACCACAACCTAACTCAAGCTTATCCAAATCACCCCAACATTTTCTACCCTAAATAACCTAAACCATAAAATTTTACCCTACCTTAATATACTTAAGAAAACTCGAACATATAATATCCATAACCTACCTTTCCCCACTTTAACATAACTTGTTACAACATAACCAACCATTACATAACCTAACCAACCATTACACAACTTAACCAACCATTACATAACCTAACCAACCATTACATAACGTAACCGACCCTAATATAACCTAAGCCAACATAACCCAACTTAACAAAAATCAAATTTAACCTAACCCAACCCACCCTATCCCCACCTAACTTAACCCAACTCAATCAAACCTAGCCTGACAACCCAACCATACCAACTAAAACCAAACTAACACAACCCAATATTACCCAACTCATAAACTAATCCAACCATACCTCACCCTTCTAACCTAACAGAACATAACCCAACCTAACCTTTCCCAACTCGACCTAGTCCAATCCGATCAAACCCAACACGATCTAACCAAGTCCTACCCCACATAACTCAAACAAACCCAACATGACCTAACCCATCACTACCCCATCTAACTCAGACAAACCTAACCCAACCCAAATTAACACAGCCGTACCTAACCTGATCCAACATAACTCAATCTAACACAACATATCCTAACCTAACCGAACCTAACACTACTTAACCTACCGTAATTTTACTCATCTTTCGCATTCTTGCCTTAACCTACCGTACAATATCCTATCCTTACGTAAACTACCCCAAACTTAACTGAACTTACCTACACTAACCTAACTTGCTCTAACCAGTACTCACTTGCACTAACCCGCATTGACTTGCACCAACCTGCATTTACTTAAAATCTTTTTACTCGTACTTTAGACCCGATGCAAACAAACGAAGTCAATATGATTACGCCGCGAAAGCCAGCGATTGGTCGACGCCAAAACTATGTTGATGGCTGGCTACAGGGTAATATGATGTCAACAGACCTAACACAATCCACTCATGTACTATGTATCTTAAACATGTCTTAGGTTTCTAGTCGCTGGCAAATCCTCCTCAGTACTTATAGCACCAAGCACTTTATTGAAGTTGCAGGCTTCGTTACGCAAGAAAAACGAGTGAACACGCACAACAGTTTTAACAAAAACCGCCTCACTAACCGAGCACACTTCTTTCTCTATTTTCTCTTCTTTCCAGCTGCCACAAGTTTTCCTTCATCCTAGAAATCCGTTCGCGCACTGAAAATACTGGCAGCGCAAACACCTGTTATCTCAGCAGTAATATAATATAACAGAATAAATAAAGTAACAGAAGCGACAGGACGTGATTTTTATCGTACTCGTTTTCTCTCTGGATTGCCATGGCGTCGGAATTCGCAGAAGTTTGGTTACCTTGAAGTTTAATTGGCTTTATTTTATTACTAGCAGTCCCCCGCGGCTTTGCTCGCGAGTATTATTCGTAACTGATAATATTTACTTTAATTGAAAAACCTTTTTGTACACAAGATTGGTACTTCAGTCATCAAGTGTTAGAATGTCCAAGCGGCTAGTTGAACTAATTCTGCAGCAGGATAAGTAGCTATAGCTGTCCACGCGAAAAGCAGTCTTAAGTTTGTCCCTGCCACTAACAGCGACTTCGCCTGGGCCATAATTTATAAAACTGTCAATTTGACGTTCTGGGGTAGTTACAGACATCTAAGGTAAGTTGTTAATCGAATGAGAAACATCTGTTTATCCTGTGCACAACCATTGGTGACGGTGTCCTCAATTATATATTGTCAAAATATTCACTTTAACTTTATTGACATTACAAAGTTTCAGAGGGTAAAGGTTTCGCGGAAACGTATTTGGTGCCCCAAACCTGAGATTAGTGAGATGATATATCGTCGGTTTACTGCCAAAAGTGACAATGTCAGAATGAGATAAAATTATAAAAATGCCTGGAATATGTGTATGTTGTTCACGAACAATTGCCCAAGTTTAAAGTCTATTCGTCGTTTCGTACTGTTGTGTCACAGTATAGTAACATACCACATTTTTGTTAATATCTACAATTTATTACTGTTTTTAAACGAAATGGCATTTATGACTTAATCACTTTGGCAGTATACCGACGATATGTCAGCTGATATTGTAGAGGAACCTAAGTGGAAAGCGAACTGCAATGTTACTCCTTTTAAAGACTACATGTAAATTGCACTAATTCGATCTGCCTTGTAGTTTTTGTGTCAGAATTGAACGTTCGCGCGCAGCTTTTAACGGAATTCGAGCCCAGAACCTCCCGGAATTTAGACCTGAGTGACAAACAACTGCATCATTTAACGTCGAAATAATTCATGAAAATAAGATTTATTGAAAAAGAAATAAATAAAATATCTGTGTCCTGGGCTCATAGAGGTTGTACAACACCACGTCTCGATAGGTTACTGTAGTGAAACTCCTGTACAAGTTGTTTCTCGCTGCTCGTTCCTGCTTTTCGGATCGTCTGCCTTGATTATTGACCAACTAAGTTTTATTCTTAATAATTACGTTTCTTACAAATAAAAAAAAATACATATTTGTTTAAAATATTTACGTAAGCATCACTCTGACGCGAACAACACCTCAATATCGCTACTGGTTAGATAGATATCGTGGGTTGATGGAAAACAACTTTTGTGTTTTTTCACCCTTTTGGGTGTCGAATTTCGAAATATTTTAAATTTACATCTTAGACATTTGTATAAGTATCCAACTGAAGTGTAAACCACATCGCTAGCCCCTTCAGTTGAATTAAAATCGATCATTCACTAAAAAAACACATATTATCCCTGCACAGTATTGAAAATTCGAATTTCGAAAAATCTGAAAACCGTTTTGCGATAATTTCTGTAATCATCATCCTGAAGCAAAAATTAATTGTGTATCTCGACGGGTTCGATAGATATCGAGGATTTATCTAAAACACGTTCAAGGTCTTTTCAACACTTAAGAGAGTGAATTACGAAAAACCCTTGAATCACATTTTAGAATACTTCATTGGTATCTCGTGGACGTAAAAAACACAACATTAGTCCGCTGGGTTCAAGATATATCGTCGATTAATTGAAAACGCTTTTCACCACTTTTCACCCCTTTTCACGTCCTTGGGTGGCGAATTTCGAAAATTCCCAAAATTACTTTTTAGGTATTTGAGTAAGCATCAATCCTAAACAAAAATCACGTCTCTATATAAAAAACTATGGGATCGATATATATCGAATGTGAGTCGAAAACTCATATTACCCCATTTTTAACCAGTTTAGGGCTGAATTCGGAAAATATATTTTAAATGGTACTTGGGATACTTACAAAAGCACCAATTGAAAGCAAAGAGTACTTCGATATCTCGATTGATTCGATAGATATGGAAGGATAATCGAAAACACATTTCACGTATTTTCACCCCTTTAAATAACGAATTTCAAAACGATTTTGAGTCCTGTCATAGACATTTGTAAAAGTAACCAATTAAAGTTAAAATCACGACGATAGCCAATTGTGTTGCAAAGATAAAGACGATTCATTAAAAACACATTATGCCCCTTTTTACTGCCTGGGGGTCGAATTTCAAAAAAACCTAAAACAGCTTTTTGGGTATTTACGTAAGCAATATTTTGAAGTGAATATCAACTCTTTATCCCGAAGGTTTCGATAGATATCAATAGTTAATTGGAAACACATTTAATGTCTTTTCAGCCCTTTAAAAGTTGAACTTCGAAAAATCCTTAAATTGGCTAATATGCATTTTTACGAGTGTCCTATTAAAGTAAAAATCACGATGATAGGCCGTCGGGTTCGAGCTCTATCGACGTTTCTTCAGAAACACATTTCACCCCTTTTCACCCCCTTAGAGGTCGAATTTCTAAAAATCCCTTCTTAGTGCTCGCCTACGACCTGAAGGGAACCCCCACAAAAATTTTCACGCTTCTAGGTCCAGTGGTTTGGGCTGCAGTTTGATATGTCAGTCAGTCAGTCAATCAGTCAGCTTTCATTTTTATATATATAGATTTGTGAGGAAACTTACACGTAAGTAACGTCACATGTACCATTTATAAATATGTAAATGAGGTACTAACAAATTACAATATTTCGTGAAATATAAGCAGTGATTTAAACCAATGTCTCAAACTCCATATGACTTTGTTTACATTCCTGTGCGCCCCGAGAGCTGGTACAATAACAACAATAAAAAAGCTTTCCTTGTCGCTTCTGTTAGCATTATTTATTCTGTGGTAATATCAACTAATTCCTACGCAAGCAATGTCTGATGCTGTTGAAAACGATAGTTAAAAACAGTCAGAATTATTATCCATTCACCACTCTTTAACGGTTTTCCCTGGGCATATTTCACGTAACCAGCTATTCTTGACCGCGACACGCCTTGCTGCTCGATTGAAACTGCCAGGTATAGGAGTTCCGAACTCGTCACACGGAAGCAACACACAATAAGCGTGGTAATAACTGTTCGCTGCTCATGTCGCATGCGCGGATTACAGATAACGACTGGCCTAATGCTTCAAAACGCAGCGTGGAAAATTATACGTATAAAAAGATCCACATCTGTGTAGTAAAAGCAAGTATGTCACGCGAGATAGAAATGTAATTTCTTAATAAGACATATACACTCTAAAAATAGTTTGTAAATTTACCAGACGTGCGAATAGGAGCACTAAGAAAGTAGGCAAGGTAGAATAGTTTCCCAGACATCCATGGTAGCTCTACTAAACCTTTTTATAAAACAGTCAAATGTATACTGAATATACCTGACTTGTATTGTAACAACTGTAAAAGTTTGCATATTTACAATACGAAGTATGGTAACTGTACCATACTGCGTCTGGGATAATAACTTCGTAAACACTCATGGAAGTTTTTTTTACATTGTACGTACTATGGTTAGTCTTATAATAAATGGGAACTATTTTCACAGGAGTGCTGACGCCGTACTTTTAGGACAACCAATCACGAACGATCAACCCACGTGTATTTGATTACTCGAACTCACATCTACTAACCTAACCAAACTTTATCTAACCTAACCCAATCTAATCAACCCAAAATTACTTAAACGTAACTTTACTGTAAGCTAACATACCAATACCTAACCTCAAGGGCGCCCATCTTGTAGATTGTAAGGGGGGCCAAGATCATAACATATGTTTATGTCAACAGGAACGGCTATAGTAAGTGTATAAATTTGTAGCCTCTGGAATATTCCGACACATGAAACTGCGTTGGTTATGAAACACCAAACTGCCAATAGTTTGCTATACGTTTTATTAAAAAACAAAACTAAACGCATTGTGGAACATCTGTTAGGGGGGGGGGGACTTCTCAGGCCCCCATGCCCCCCTCCCCTTTTTATGGGTGACCTTGCCAAAACCTACACCAAATTAACCTTCCCTAACCTGCCACAACCAAACCTAAGCAACATAACCTACCCTAACCTAAGCCAGTAAAAACAAACCCAAACTTTATATACCTTAATCGAACGTAACTCATATAATTACACGTCCGCACATCGTAGCTTGCCTTTGAAATAGCAGCACACACGGTCACTGATTGTAGTACCCATATGACGTAACTAAAATTTTAAACTAAGCGTTTCACCTTGTAACTTGCAAAATATCGCGACCTGTTGAAAATAGTATTGGTTTTTGAGATTGACAAGTTCCAACGGATAATTTGTGAATTATTGCATATTTTCGGTGAATTATAATACTCTGAGCTCTTGATGTTCCGCTGAACAACATCTGTTGACTAAATTATCACTGAATCGCATTTTTTATGGAAATAATCGAGTCAGTTTTAAGTGTACGGGGAGGGATAACTCTAACTAAGTAATTTATTTTCGTAATAGTGCTGTATTAAAGCCATTAGTGATCATATTGCAGTATTTAGGGAAAGAAAATTTAATTTTGATGCACGCTGGTTTATAGGTAAAAATAGCTTCTTTGTTAGTATTTGTTTAAGTGCTTGACACGGTGTTGAATGACCAAATTAAACGTGATTGTGAAACTAACTTCATAAAATAATTACTACTCCTTAATTGCCGACGTTTATGAAACAGGAACTCCAAAATCTTCATTATCCATGCATTATATTTAACTTAAAAATAAAAGAACGTATTACTCCATACTTTAAGAGGTTGTCGTGGTGACGACTGAATCAGCGAAGAAAACTACAAGCAGTGTTATTACTTTTAAAAGAAGTCAAGCACCATCGACCGAAGTATCGGTACTCATGCATTCACAGGGGTCGCAGTGGCCGAGTGGTCAGACCATTCGCCTCCCACCAAGGCGATCCGGGTTCGATTTCCGGCCGGGTCATTCCCCGGATTTTCGCATGTGGAAATCGTGTCGGACGATGCCGTTGGTTGGCGGGTTTTCTCGGGGATCGCCCACTTCCCCCGCCCTTTAATTCCGATGCTGCTCCATACTCACCTCATGTCACCCCTCACCAGCGCTGAAGTACTCGATGTTGGGCGCTGACCAAAAATCTCTCACTCACTCTCACTCATGCATTCATCCGTTTCACCCATGCCATTATTTCAGTACTAGGTTCCGTTCCACAAGTTGAATTTACTATCCCGCTTCTTTACTCTGTTGGATATGTTCCGCTGTAGAGCAAACTTTCCTCGAATGTAATACAATGCACGTCATTTACAACGTAAAAAATTGCTGAAGTGTATATATCCAAAAAAAATTCCGAAGGCTTTTGATAATTTTATCTCGTTATTCAGTGAAAGAAAAGTATTGTTAGAGGTACCATACTTCTTTTAAAGTAGGGACAACAATCCAGTTTGTTTGAAGATACTGTCTGAATTTTCCTACAAAAATCTGTCCTGGGAGTTGATTAATTATCGCTATATTGTAGATGCACTGTAAGATATGCACTTGCGTCGCGTCTGGTTGCGCTGTATTGGAATTAAATACTCACACACTTAGAAGACCCGTTTAACTTGCTCTGCTCTTGCGCTGAGCTGCATAGGTGCAAATAGCTGGTAGTGATATTTAACAGGGGCCCTGGAGAAGTAGCAAAAGGAACATTTCGTTTACAGATGCATAACATATATTGTAGTGTTACGAGACAGCGCAGTCGGTGACATAAGGCTGAGCGACCTTGTGGATCATGCCACCTCTTCTTCAGCTGCTCGCTACCCCCAATTTCGGCAGTGTGGCGAAGGACTGCGTCCCTCCTCCTCTCCCCTCTTCCCGCCCCTGGCGACGCGGGCTGCTCGTCTCTGCCTGACGTCACGAGCCTTATGAATGGGTGGGCACCTGTAATTCATCCATGACAGGTATTTAGCTTGAACTGACTGAATGTTACCGCAAAACCGGGAAATTTCGTCTTTTATCAACCAGCATTGTCGGCGAGCTATGATAATCTTCTGGGTGTCATCGCAGGTGACTATAAATACCGGTCCACTGCTAGCAGCGGCAGAGTGATTGTGGCGTTTAGTTTGTGAGTGTTTGTGATGGACTTGGCAGCGAGGGACGAGGCGAGACCGGCGGATCGAGGGCAGGCTGGGCGGCAGATGTGAACAGCGGTGGGACTGTTGGAGTGGTGTAAGTGTGAGAGCAGACGAACATGTTAGACTATATCTGTACATTGCGAGACATTTCTGGAAAAGAGACTTGTGAGATCGGATGACTGATTTGAGTGAGATACATTTTATTAATTTTATACTAGAGTAGTAATTTAGATTTTTATGTAGATTCATATGAATAATGTATGTAAATAGTGATCTTAAGTCTGTGAATCGCAAGAGATGTATGCATAAGGTAGAATTATTTATAGGGGTAGTAATAAATAAGAAATGTAATTAATTTATTTCAGTCATCCAAGCCCTCCATTCTAATCGAAACTGGCTGTGCCCAGGACATCAAAGTTGTTACAGTGGGAACAATTTAGGTAGTACTGACAACCAAAGTGGATTGTTCGCCCTATTTTACCAGACGTATGGCCTATAACAATACTTTTATATCAGTGTTGATTTATCAAAAATTACTATGCGTGGTTGTGTATGTGTACGTGGGTGTAAAATGATTATACGTGTAATGTATATGTATTATAGTATTTTACAGCAATTTCGTTTCGTGTTTATGATTTATAAATGTGTAATGTTTTAAGTATACTGTAATTTGTAATAGTTCTGTGGTTATGTAGTACTGCCTACCACAGTTCTAGCTTTAGTGCATAAATAAAACAATTATTATTACTGTTATTATTTGTATTATCTATTATTATATCTTTACTAAAAATAACTATTTTCAGTCACCATTTCCCCCTACCACAGCTTATAATAAGCTAAACTTGAAATTAAAACCGTGTTATTATTCTCGCAGTCGAAGAATCATAAAGGGAATTTCTTCTTTGTAATGTTTCCAGTCTTCTAGGGTGATTCTCAGCTCGCAGTAGCGGGACGATACCGCAGGGACACACTCGCTGAATAAGCACAAGGCGCACAGACTTGTTCTTGGTATGTATTACCGTCACGTTCCCGAACACTCGGAATAGTTTAATTTTCTGATCCCGCCGTTCAGCCCTGCTCTGTCTCATTCCCTAAAACGGGAAAGGAATCCTGGACGCAGCAAAAAAGGAAGGAGAGAGAAAAAAAATTCATTCGGCGAGGGATAAAAGAATCATCTCCATGCATGGCACAGACTTGGTTTGTTTGCGCTAACTACTAGCGCGGCCGCTCCTAGAGTGTTTCAATTAAAGAATCCCCGCCCCAAGGCGCTGATAAAAATTCCCCGCGGTCACGTGAAGGTTTTTTCCCTCCATGTCTATTAAAAGGTTCGCCTTAGTTTTTGTAAGGGAAATATACTTGGCCTGTAAGATTCCCCTCCGCGATTTACGCGTAGTTGCGTTTTTCATTATATAGAAGCAATCGTGTTAATGTGTTATAGAAGTTTTATGCAGAGTCAGTCGACATTTTTGGTTCTAAAATTATCCTAAGAGGTACATTACACAGTATGCATAGTGCACTTTGTCGTTATTGGGTGGCAAACATTACATAATATCAACATTAATTGTTCAAATAGCTATCAACAGTTATTTACGTTATACGAAGGAGAGTAATGCTAATCTGACAATCAACTTTAACTATGCTAGTATTGTTGTAATATAAGCTTCACAGCCGTATATTTATTCTTTTGAAGTAGGCACAATTTTTGTAATAAAAATTGCAAAGTAACTACAGATTTGTATTTAATAAAAAAATTTTTAAGCGGTATCAGAGGTTAGGACGCTCGCCTCCAACAATGTCGATCCAGCGTCGTTTCCCGGCGAAGTTAACTCTGATTTTCGCACGTGGAAACCGTGCTGGACGATGCAGTTGGTCGGAGGGTTTTCTTCGGGATATCCCTCCTCCTCCGCCATTCGTTCCAGTACTGCTCCATATCTCGTATCACTCCTCGCTAAATAATGTTCACTTGCGTATCCAGAAGCCATATAAAACCCAATAAATGCTCAGTTCGTGGTGCCATCCTTCAGCGACACACACAATTCGCAAACTCCAAGGTTATTTCAAGGTAAAACGTAGGTTTTACGTTAATCGGCGTCGCATCACGGCTTTTTGAAATAACATACTTTACTTTCTGTCTTGAGAAGTTGCTCTGTTCATGTAGCAGATTGTCAAAGAACAGGTCTGGACACGGGCGTTGAAAATTGACCCCGCATATGACTGACTGGCGATACTGGTACTGTGATATTGTTTTAAATTTGAGTAAATAACACTTCGAGTAACAAGTTCGTGTCGGAGCCGCTAGGGGCACTAGTCATATGACTATAATGCTATGTTAAAACAACACCACTGTACTAGTGACGCTTTCAACCGTAAATGAGTAAATTCAGTAGGATTGGTAGATAGCCTAGTGTCCAGACCAGTATTTCTAAGACTGAGCTCACATCAAGCCTGGGGGAGGAGTGAGGGAGAGATTTTGATCAGCGCTTTAACATCGATGTCTTCAGCGTTGCTGTGGGCGTGACATGATGTAAGTATATAGAGCAGCTCTGGAATGAAGGGGCGGGGGAAATGGTAGATCCCCAGGAAAACCAGCCGAACGCCGGGAATCGAACCCGAATCGCCTTGGTGGGAAGCGAATGGATGACGATTCGGCCACCGCGGTCCCTCCCTGAATATATATAAAATGTCTGTGTGTATTTACTTTTATTAATTTATTGAATGGTGCTACAGCTGTACGTAGTCGCTCTTATTTCAATGACAGCAGTGAGTGCATCTCGACTTATCACTGTGTAGAGAGACTCGAGGTAACAAAACACAGAATCCAATTATGTAAACAGATGCGACCTTGGCGGCAGCCTGGTTTTCAATTTAACGCTGAAGATGTATTTTGCAGTCTGTTGCGTAACGTCCACTACTGCAGCCACTTGTGAACGCCGCCCCAACAGGAAATAATGATCACATAAAGTGAATATGAAAGCCTGCGAGATATGAAACGCACATTTGCAGTATATAAATGTAGGCGGACACATTTACAGCTTACCATGGAACTAGGGACCTTCCGAAAGTTAGACCGAAGTTTATGCGGGTGTGCTGTCGTTGGGAAGACTGTTAATATCTCGAATCAAATTTTCCCATGCATGCCAGAATCTAATGATTTGTGCTTTTCTGGTTGAAGTCAGTGCTTACTAATCATAATTACATGCGTGTTGTACAGCACATAAGTTTTATTAAAGTATACGCCAACTAATTTGCAGAAGTTCATCATGCCAAGCACATAATGTACGACTTACAAATACGCAATGCTGTAAATATTTGCGTAGATACACCACATTTACTACAGGAGACATTATCGTTTAAAATTTGGGGCAGTGATTATATCAAAAAAATTTAATTGCTTTTTACCGAAACAAAATTTACAACATTATTTCTTTGCAGCTATATTCTGCAACTATTGCATTTTATCATCGCTTTCGAAAACTTAGGGCAGACCGACGAGAACTTTTAGAAAGTTAAGTCGGAAGTATTTTTCCTATTTGTCCGTTAAGCTGGAATCACACGACGCAATTTACAGATTGCGCAGCTCATTGTATGTTATCAGCTGCGCAATAATTGCAATGAAATTTCTCTCATTCGCTCCGTGTCCACCTTCTACATGGCGCAAAATGCAATATACACGCAATTCTTTCCTTTCCCACCAAAATATAGTTTGTTGCCTACACCTGTCGTATTAAATTGCAACTATTTTAAAAACATATCAGTGAGTAAATTGTATGATAGATGCGAGGACGAGGAAAGTGAGAGCCTTTTACATTTATTCGCAGCCACAGCCTTTAAATCACTATCGCGCAAATGTCTATTATGATGGTTTGGCGATTTTGTGTTGTACAGCGCCAGGTATTTCTTATATTCCTCCAATAACCGAAACACACTCTCACATGTCCACTCTATTTTATGTTTACGTGTACAGTAAAGCCCGCGAAAACTCTACTTGAAATGGCCAATCATATTTCTTGCTTCACGCAATTTGCACGCATTGCACAGAAATATAGAGCTTGTTCTATGCTCTCAAATCGCGTCGTCACTTGCATTGCTTGTGATATTCCGAGAATTTTGTGTCTGACGTGCAACGCAATTTCAGCAGATTTCAGGGAAATCTTGTGTTTATTGAGTCGTGTGCTTTCAGCTTTAGGTGAGTATAGTGGAGGAGTAATGCTAACCTGATAATATACTTTAAAATTGCGTTTAGTTAAATTGCACTTCACGTCTCGTTAACAGAGAGGTTATTAGAGACGGTTAGATAACTTTAGTCAGGGGTAGAAACTAGGAGAAGAATGGGCCATGGCCATGGTTTAGGAACACCCCAGAATTTGGAGCGATTTCAGAAAACAGTGGAAAACCGAAATCATGTATAACCTTAGCCATGCAATTTTTTATATAGAGAACAAAATCGTAAAATTAAGCAAGGAACATCCGAAACATGGTTTTCTCAGTAAAATTAAATTTGGGCCACTTACGTAAATCTACAATGACATTATACACCAGGAGTATAAAAGTAAAATTTAAAATGCAGTAAGATATAGGCATAGTATTTAATTTATTTTAAATTCATTTTAATTTAACGTACGAAAACCAATCATTATCATACATAGATGTTAAATTGATAGAACTAACATTTAAGTTAATCCCTTTGAATTATTAAAAATTAAGTTTTCCCTGATTTGTGGCATTTTAATGACGGGTCAGTATAAATCTCTCTGTGGGCCACGTATTGAGAAGGCCTAGTCTAAAGAATAAAAAGTATATTATTTACTTTTATTGTACGGGGAAAAAATTAAAAGTATATTTTCAAGGTAGCATTACACCCACTTCATTAATTTTATAGGTCAATTAAAAAAAATTTTCGGCTTACTTTTACGTAAACTATCGCCACAAAAACGTAACACGCTCCCTTTCGAATCATCTGTACATTGAGTTTGATTCTTACAGGAGTTTTCCCAACTGAATATCTGTAAAGACTCCGTGGGAAAATATCGGAAACTCTCCGAGATATCTGCACTGAGCCGTGTATTTTCCCAACCGTGGCAGGGCGACGACAAAATTTTTTTATTCACGCGGTGTAGCGAGTCGGGGAGGTTTACTCCACCGGCAGCCGGGGATGAGATCCAGTATCGCGTAGTAGCTGGCTGCGAGGGGAGAAGAGCGGGGAAGGAGCATGGAGGGGGTACTTCTCGACCTCTGGCGCCCCAGATAACAAGCAGCCAGGGTTCCCGTCGGCCACCCGCTGAATCTCAATGCCGCAATTACGTGTAAAGGGGTAAGAACGGAGCCTGTGTAGCCAAGGAGGGGGGGGGGGGGAGAGAGACTCGTCTGATACCGACGGTAGCTCGCAGTTCAGAGATAGGCCCCGGCGGTGTCGTGGAGCATGTCCCACGGAGGAGGGCTTGAGTGAGCTGGAAAAGGGAGGAGAGATGTTCTCCTCTCTTCGTCAAGACTTCCTCCGCGCCTAGCTGTCCCGATATGGGAGGCCGGAACATCTCCGTCATATGAATACGGGCACGGGTCGTCCCGCGCCTACTGTTGAGCAGCTATGAATTACGGCGGTAGTAATTCCAGATCCTTCAAGTGGACGGGCTTGTCAGCTGAGAGCTGTCTGCTCGTGCGGGTGATCAGGCCTTCCCCACCCCACGTCAGAAATTTTCTTTTTCCTCGCTTTCGTAGTGGAAAAAAATGGTAAGAGCACAACATTTTCTATGTTTCAACAAATACGCATAGAGGTCTGCCGTGCAAGCGTTTACTTTTCTCGAACAGATTCAATTGACCCAGCAAAAGAGTGTTGTTAATTCTACTTTAACTTTGTAGAATTTAAGTTATGTATTAAGTTCACTAAATAAAATATCTTGCGAATTTATATATTCCAGTCTATAATCAAACGTGTACATGTTGTTTCCATCAGTCACCTCGTTGCAGACAACGGCCGGTTCCGTCTTATTCCTCAAGAAACTGAGTCGTTGGTTTCGCCTCGAAGAACCTTCTTGATGAGAGACGTTAAGAGTACTGTGTACCGGTTTCAGATCTCCGCGTTTGACAAGGGGCCGCGGTGGCCGAGGGGTCAGACCCCTCGCCTACCCACCAAGGCGATCCGGGTTCGATTCTCGGCGGGGTCGGTCCCCGAATTTTCGCATGTGGGAATCGTGCCGGACGATGCCGCTGGTCGGCGGGTTTTCTCGGGGATCTCCCGTTTCCCCCGCCCATTCATTCCGGTGCTGCTCCATACTCACATCATTTCGCCCCACACCAGCGCTTAAGACCTCGATGTTAAGCGCTGACCAAAACCTCTTCACTCACTCCGCGTTTGACGCGAGGTAACAGCGGAGCGATAAGAGCCAGAGCAGCACTCTCGACGATAGGCACATGGTCCCAGCGCGCTAAACTGGCGTGCAGTGTTTTCCTAGAACTCTCTTTCCTGTGGGACTTCAAGCGGTGACCCTAAAATTTTATTGTTGCATAGCATGAAGTAAAGATCAATGCACGCACCTTATTTTACAATTTGTGGAATCAGGTCGTATTTTCAGAGATACAGCGGTTTAAAAAAAGCCGTTTTTAGCTATTTTCAGAGGACCCAAAATCATGTTACTAACAAGCATACTGAATTTTCAAAAAGTGGCATATGTAGTTTTTAGTGGGTGTTCTTTTCATAGATAACAACAATAAGCATATGTTCGGCGGTTTCGCGTAAAAAAATAATTCCGTGACACTCCACAACACTGTCCAACGATTAAGTACACAGTCATCTTAAACCATTCTACCTTGTATCTGTCTTTGACTTACTTTTGCAGTTGGAGTAGGGGAGTGGAAAGATTTTGGCCATCTACATACATGTAGTTGTTTACCACTTTGACTGAAGAGGAGGCGCAATAAGGGCTTCACTGACGCGCATGGCGCTAAATAGACGCGCAGCGATCTCGTTGTACCGCTAGAACTATGGAACTTAAAAAAAGGATGGCATTGTTATTTTATTGTTAAAAGTCTGTGCCAAAATACATTATAGGATTCGTGGTTAGTTTCTTGTCTTTATGTACAGTAGCTGTCGCCCAATGGCAACCTTGGATGTACAATATCAGACGTGCATTGTTCGGAAATCTTAACAATAACAAAAAAATACTTATAGGCCTAACTCATGATAAAATAAAAGCCGTGCCAAACCATTTCGGTGGTTTGTCGCTGATATAGTTAGAACATCTGTCTAAAAGTAGGCGACATATATTTTCATAAGAATACTACGAGTAGATAAACAGAAGGGATTTTTTTTTGTTGTAAAACTGACATCTACAAGCGCGTGGGTTTGAAAAAAAAACACGTTATCCAAGCCACGTAGTATAGTTTAAAGAATGGTCAGAAGAGATACAAGCACCCACCTTACTGTCATCTTCATGGTGTGTCGCTGTGGACATCATTAGTCGTCGAGATTATGACTATTGTGTCGCTGTCATCATTGTGTCGTAGGACGACGAATAGCTTTTTAGTGAACAACGGCATCAGAGGAAGTCGGGAACACACTACACCCCACCCTTGCGAGAAACATGCACAGCTTATTAACGCCCAACTGTTCTGATATCCATTTACGCGAAGACTTCTTCAGCTCTGAGGGCAATCTACTGCGTTGTACCAACAGCCTATATATCTTATCTGTTGAGGAGTGTGGAACCCGCGATTTCAAAACGGCGACAGAATAAACTCTTCAAAACACGTATAGACGCGTTTTATTCGACGGCGCCACAAGCTGGAAGTTTTCGTGCTGCTGGGATTTTCGTAGGACTATTTTGTTCTCAACTTACCTGAGCTAACGTTCATTCTACTGCGGGTTAGGAACATATTCGAATTTCTTATGGTTGAGTTCGGTAAGGGTTAATTTTTCAGCTAGTAGTGCTGTAATCGGTATGGTGTTTAATAAAATGAGAGATGGTAATATAATTAACGTTACTTAGGCCCATTAAAGATAAATAGTATTTAACCAGAATTTTTACTGAAAAATAATATTATTTTTAATTTAATTTTAATTAGCAAAAATTAATAATATATTATTTATTATCATGAAAACTTTCAAACCGCAAAGGACAAATTATATTTTGCCTCCTACAGACACCACTGCAAATATAGGTCGTTCCGAATAAAGTGAGCACTAAAATTTTAACCTTTCCAAAAAATTACTAACCATTACTGCATATAATTTAACATCAACAATAGTTTCTTTACTAGTTGTACGGTTGGCAGCGAATTCCTGAATGTAACTCCATGCATTTTCCTATTCAAAATAAAAAAAAAATACTAAAATAAAATCTACTGAATTCCACAATTTGTTTTCATATAATAACATACTTCTATCAAATTATATAGGTTCTTTCCGACTGCACAATTTATCTTAAACAAGCTCAAACATCAAATGACGTGTCCAGAGAGTTTAAACATTTCCTGTCGTTAGCTGTTATGCGCAGAAAGATACGAATTGGCTGAAAATATAAATTTAGCGGGCCTTTTTTGAGTGCTCACTTTATCCCGAACTGCCTATAGTGATGGAAATGATCCCTTGCCAAACGAGTAACATTGAGTATCCTAACGTGTAGTAGAATTAACCTTAGATAAGCAAACATTTTTTTAACTGACGTAGCGTGTTATTAATGCTGATCGTTAGCGTCGTATTTATTTGGCTTTTAAGTGCGCCGCCTACCGCACTCTTCAAATGCGTAGCAGTATGCTCGTAAACAGTTTTTCCTATGAAATTATTCCACATGCGTCCATATACGAAAAGTGAGTGAGTGAAGAGGTTTTGGTCAGCGCTTAACGTCGAGGTACTCAGCGCTGGTGAGGGGTGACATGATGCGAGTATGGAGCAGTGTCGGAATGATGGGGGCGGGGGAAACGGGCGAAAGGTTCATGTTAAGATATCATGCTCCTTAATAACACTGTTTCTAAGCCTACATACGTTGCTGTAAACGGCCTTTTCAGACTGCAGTGTTTCAAGATGTACTAATCGGATGTAAATTAAACCCAGGTATAGATGTGCACTGGACTTCGATACAGACTTTCCTTCAATAAAATTATATGATCACCGCTGAAAGTCCCATAGTAACAATGTATCGGCGGGAATCTCTCATGCTAGTTCATTGCTTGGCTCGTTGTCGCGATGCGGCATTTGATGCGTGTTTCAAGGTCGCCTATACAGCTCCGTCGCTTTTGAGCCTCTAACTCGCAGGTAGGTGCCCCTAAAGCCCAGTACACACGGGCATCTTTCTTGTACAAGAAGGCGAACACTTTCTTGTTCACCTCGACTTGTAGCGAACTTGTATCGTATGTACGGCCACCGAGAATACTAGTGACTAGCATACAAGGACTTGTATACTAGCTAGTGCGGGATAGGGACGGTGCTATTTTTCATTATCTTTCTTGTTCTAGTCGAATATAAACAAACAATTTTTATGCACGCGCGAATGTTTTTGAACAAATTAACTTAACAAATACGAAGCATTTTGAAATAAATAGTGTCTTAGCTGACCAAAAGATGCTATTAAAGGAATATTTGCTGGTCGTACGTCATGTTATTTTACATCTGGATATGATAAACTAGAACAGTAATTCAATTGTTACAATTTGAAGCTTATTTTTGGTGTACGTACAATAAATATTGCACGAATTACTTCAAATACCTGAAATGCAGTCCTAAAACCTGTATTAAAATTTTTATTGGTGTATACCAGATTGTACAATAAAGTTGGCAGTGTGAACCAAACAGTTAGTTTGGCAGGATACCAGCTAGAACACTAGCTAGTGTTCTCTTTCTTGTACACCATTGATGCTCACTTTCATGTACAAGAAAGATGCCCGTGTGTACTGGGCTTAAGATATATTTTATATTCCGCAAAAATACCTTTTACGCCATTTCGTCCCCTAAAGAGCCGCAGTTCGATACATTCCGTAATATAATTTTTGTATTCTGTAATAGGCCTAATACCAACAAAGCGTAGAACCACTTCGATATTTGTAAGGAATTATGAATTAAGAACTTTTACAGAAACATTTTACTACATTTCCCCTTCCCTTTCTACCCATTAAGTTTGTAAGTTTCAAATAATCTTGAAATAAGGTTGAGGTATTTGCGTAAACATTGTACTGACGCAAAAGAAAAAAAAAAGCATGCCTGCTCTGTTCGAATACACAGGTTACATATTCGTACCCTTTTAAGGGTTGAATTTCGGGGGAAAAATAATAAAAATAATAGTTGTATATAAGTTCTCCCAGTGATGTAAGAACAGTGACGATATTTTGTCAGGTTCGAGTTACATCGACGATTCGTTGAAAAAATGTTAACCCACCTTAACCCCCTTAGAGGTAGACTTTAAAAAAATCCTGAAATAATTTATTTAGGTATTTGTGTAAGCGAAAAATCTTATAAGTATCTCGACAGGTTCGATAGTTATTATAGATCAATATTGATAGCATATTTTAAGTCTTTCAATCCCGGAAAATCCTAAAATCAAATTTTCGGCTTGTAATTGGTGCCGCATTGAAATGTAAACCACGACGATTGTCTGTCGGGTGCGAGGTATCTCGACAATTTATTGAAGACACTTTTCCACACTTTTAATCCTGTTACGTGTCGAATTAAAAAAAAATCATTAAATTATTTTTGTGTATTTGAGTAAGCGTCAATCTTAAATAAAAACTGCGTCACCATCTAAAAGATAATTGTATTCGATGTATACATCTATTACGAATGGAAAGCAGATTTCACCCTCCTTTTACCTCGTTGGACCCGAATTAGGAAAACTCTTGAGAGCATCATGGGTATTTACATCAACACCACCGTGAAGCAACGAGCACTACGATAGATCGACTAGCTCGTTAGCTATGGAGGAATAATTGAAAATACGATTTCATAAAAAATAAACATATTTTTTTTCCATCCATTAAAGGTTGAATAACGAAAAATTCTGAAATCAATTTCGTATGTTTACGTAGTCATACCTTTAAAGCGAAGATGAACTCTATATCTCTAAAAGTGCACTAGATATGCGATGATTAATCGAAATAATATTTCACATAATTTTTGTTCCTCAAGTGTGGATTTTCTACAAATCCTTAAAATTAATTAGAATTAAATTTTTATAATTGTCTCACTGAATTAAAATCATAGCGGTAGCCTGTCGTGTTTGAGCTGTATCGACGAGTCATCGCAAAAAATTGCATCCCTTTTCACTCCCTGAGAGGTAGAATTTTTTTTATTTGGGGGGGGGGGGCGGATTCTTACTGCACACCTACGCCTTGAGAGGAATCCATCCTCGAAATTTCGTGTTTCTATGTCAAGCTTTTTGGGATGTACTTTGATATGTCAGTCAGTCAGAGTTCTATTTCATATATGTATACATCCGGCCGCAGTTGACTTGTAGAACAACATGGGGCGCTTTTTTCGGAGCCAATATAGATAACATACTCAATGATAATCACAGATAATGGTATTTTCCCACTTTATGAGTAAATATTTATCCAGAATTACTAATTTGTTACGCGTGATCTCTTGCGCCGCAGTTAAATGCACGAGGTTCCGACGCCAGAGATTGTGCCTCAGAAGTTCGTAACACTGAAAACAATTTTGTTTTAAACGTAGGCTAAAATTATTGGCTAGGATTGCTATTGTTTAATTTTCGCAAATTGGCTTCAAGAAACCTACAGTTATTTATATATTAATACTTTCAGCGCTGAATTATGTACCGCGCCCTCTCAATGGTCGAATTCCGGAAAATCGCTTCTTAGTGGGCACCTACGTCCTTAGAGGGGAAGCCAGCTGTAAAATGTCATGTTTCTAGGCGCAGCTGTTTGGGTTGTGTGTTGATGAGTCAGTGAGTCAATTGAGCACTTCCTTGTAAGTACAGAGGGCAGTAAGCCATTGTCTATGAACACTGATTACGAACAATAAATAGTACAAATTTAAACGAATATAACTTTTAACAAACCCCTCAACCAACGATATTCAAAGACGACTTTTTGTAGTGATATGAAATGCCTGCTACTACGCCTGACAGGGCGTCGTTTGACCTAAATGTTATATCTCTCTACGTAACACACCCAATAATGGGTTTGCCCTAAAATAATCTTCTCACACAGGTGTTTGCCTTTATTTTTGTTCTCAGTGAGGCATTTGCTCTAAAATCGTTTGCCGTAAAGGAGTTTACCCTGCCATGATCTTTCATTTCGCAGTGATTTCGAAAATATTTTTTGAAACACAACCTGATACATATATTAAAAATGTATTCTGGCAGTTTTAACACTTATATATCATTCTTTGCATCTGATTTTTTCTGTTGCAATACACTAAACAGATTTGTAGATTTCCCCCCCCCCTAAAATATCACAAATTTTGTTGCGAAAGTAAGCTAAAATGAAACAAAATAATTTTTTACTGACAAAATATACTTTATTAAAAAAAAAACGCTCTATGCGAATTGTGCATCGTATTACTGTTAACATTCAAATTTTTTTCAAAGCATTTGGTTTAAAAATAATTTATATATTTGCAATTATCTGAAATAAATGAAAGGTCGTGGCCTTAAAGGTAAACGACGTGTACTCGTACTAAACCGCAGTGGCACTGCCTGCTTGTGTGCTGTGAATAACAAGCATACAAGGGTGACGGCTTGACAGTCGATTCAACTTCCGACCCTTGTACGCCTCTGACCAAATATAGGTGTCCGTGAAACGGGTGAAGGGAGAGGGTAGGAGCCAAGTTATGATGCCAAATTTACGGAAGAACATAGCGCATTGCATTGATACAGACACCATGCAGCGTAACACGCTACAAGTTGAACAGGAATATTATTCCCTGCCTTGTTCGATTAGCGGCCATGATGTACGTATAATGGCATGACCGTGCGCATCATCTCTCTCTCTCTCTCTCTCTCTCTCTCTCTCTCTCTCTCAAGTTTTATGACGTCACTCTATTTGCTTGGAATGGCCCATTTAAATGTATACAAATCCGCGGTTCTTTCAACGTCAGCGGCGATTTTTAAAGAAACTATGATGCGTAAGCTGAACGGGTTTTTACGCGAATGAACTTGAGAATAGACATTACACGTCTTCACATTACTTACTACCGTTCATTCTGAAATAACTTCTATTGGTAGTTAAATATGCGCCTATGCCAGTGCATCCAAGACGAATTTGGCTCGTCCTACTGTACTCCGTGAAAGTTTAAGTAATATTTACCACGTTACCATGTCGGATTCAAATCGATCTGAAACCACTTTCGGGATTGAGAATGGTCATGTAAAGGGATCCAAATCGATTTGAGTCTCAAGGTCGTTCCAGCTAAAATTGGGATCGAATCGGATTGAGTTCGATTTGAAATGACATGTAAACACAGGTCGTACTGAAAGTGTATCGGGATGAAATTCACACTCTGTTAGCATCTGTTTACAAATAATAGTCGTAATAATGTCGCATGTACCGGTAAACAGAAATATTTGGACAATGGAAGAGGTGTTCACGCTTATTGAAATATTCAAGGAAAAAGAAATACGTCGTCTGTTGATGGTAAACGGACGAAAAATGCTGTTTCTCTTACGCGCTCCATTCGTTCTTCTTCCTATTTTTGCATTAAATTAGCAAACATTAATTGCCAAATTACTACGACTATCAGTAATTTTTTCTTGTCCATTGTAGCGTGTAGATTATTTGTCTGATATTTTCTCCAACATAAACAGAAAACGATACGTGTTTAGGCCTACTATTAATTTATGACATGACTACCAACTCACTTGCTGCAGCGAAACATTTACCACCACACATTTCAACTAGCAGATCCAAATCGGTTTCAGTTCGAATTGAAATTTTGCATGTAAACGGGTATCGACTCAATACTGATTCAATCCTCGATTCGATTTCAATCCCACATGGAAACGTAGTAATTGTTTGTAAGTTTTTGTACAACGAAATATACAACTATTTGAAAAATATGGTCTTCAAATTTCTTTCATGATATTTGATAAATAATGTGCTTCGAATCAGCTGTTTGCTTGCCATGTAAAGAAATGTTTGTGTAGTGTGTGGTTAAGTGATTTATTTTTTACGTTTATAGGTAATCAGTAATCATTGGTTACAAAGTAGTCCCCGGATTTCAAGCCAACGTATCATTGAAATGTTTTTGTTTCCATAATTTGGTTCATATTTTGAAAATAAAGTTCAAGTTGTTTACACGATCAGGTAAAGGTAACCTAACCTACAATTGACATATGTAGCTTGGACATAAATAACTGTTAGTAAAAATATGTAAATGTTCACCAAACCAGGCGGTTATTCTGTGTTTAATTAGCTCGATGAATATTTAGGTGCAGCAACTACAATTCAGTTGTTGTTTAACCTGTCAGTTCAAATGTGTACCCCAAGTACATTGCCAAGCATTGTTTACATAGTCTAGGATATGCATGTTCGGAACTAATTTTGTAATAAAATCAATGGATTTTTAGTTTTTTTCCTTCCTCGCACCTATGATTGCACTGTGGGATAGAAATTGCATATAACTTCCACGTTTCGTTATGCATTGAAAACAAACATAGTCGTACTCTAAAATAAATTTGAGTTCACCAAAATTCAGGTGTTACCAGAACCCATTATGCTGTAAATAAGCCTGGCGTGTGTTACTTATATTGTGGGTGCTTTTAAATTTATTAAATTTAATATCGTCTTTATTCATGGCGCAGTTAAGGCGTTACCACCTTTTCTTCCACTGTATCATATAGACCTACATAAAAATATAGGTAACACTTTGATTTAAACAGTTAAGTTATAACAAAATGTCATAATAACCATTGAATGTAGGTGATTTCAACTAAGTTATTTATATTATTTTGTAGACAGGTCAACTAGAGCCCACACTGATGTTATCTAAAGCATTTAGTAATGTGGTAGTGTAAATATGATATTGTGGTGTAACCTGGCAGTCTACTGTTTAGCTGCGTGGGTGATTGTGTGGTGTAGTGATACCTTGGTGCTTACTAACACCTTGACACTTACCAACAGGAAACTGCTTTACTTCCACGGCTCCAGCTAAAATAAAACAAACCCTTGGCAGGAAAATAGTAAACAAAAATTACCAAAATAAAAACCAGGTGAAGTAGGGGTGAAAACTGAAATGCAATTTATTAAGGCTTTCTCTCAAAGCAAAATTAATTATCAATTTAGAACGTTGCCAGTAAATTCCTATCAAAATTTTAAGTGGTTTAGCCAGTCAGTGAAAATAAATATATGAACTTTAAAAAAATTAACTGTTTGTTTCAAATGTCCAAATTAAATTCAGTTCATAAAAAATGTAGGCTTGATTAAATTTCACCTAAATATATATAGTTCACCACAAATAAAATGTTTTACTGAGCAATTAACTCTTTAAGTGTTCAGGGTGTGTGCGGGCAAAATAGTTTGTTCTGTTAGTCTCGAGTCTTAACGTTCTGCTAGCAGAAATGACTCTTAATATAAGGCTAAAATCTCGCCGGACTTAGCTGTGGTAGGTGTCTTCAGTAGCTGGAACACTGGAATCTGGTAGATGTGGTGGATTAGGTGTGCCTCTAGCACACTCCCGTAGCTAGTTTGGAATCCTCGGTCTTCCCTAAGGGTTCTCGGACCCGTGCATCATAGAGTTTCTGCACACGCTAGAAATATGCACTACAAGTCGTAGGCTAATTAACTGCCTAGACGCGGGAGACTGACTCTGGGGCCTCTTCCCTACTTGCGGGACCGTCTTCACCATTTAGGTGCCCTCAGACGTGATGGAACTCACTCGAATTTCAAAAATAATGGCCCTAGAACGGGACGAAACTCTCGTCCGCTCACCTAGCTAGCATCCATAAACCAAACTACAATGGACTCGCCCTCCTTGGCGTCCCTTTTCAAAAACCTTTCTGCATTGTCATTTAAAAATTTAAAACCATTGGCGAACAGCGCCTCGCCAACACACACCTAAATTACCGTGCATAGCACATCGCTACGGTAACCAAACAACATAGAGAAAACAAAACTGGCTGGCTTCAAAAATAAAAACATACTCTTAATAAATATTAAAACTCTGGAAAATTACACACTTTAAAACAATTAAAATATTACGTTAATGCAATCAAAACAAACAAATTATATTACTTTAAATCACTAAATATTAAATTAAATACTGGCAAACTAGTATTAGGCATTAAAATAATACACATTGCAACTCGTTAATCCTTAGTGACATTAACATAAACATGAAATAATTAATATTGAGCAGTATAACGTTACAGTAAACAACTAAATAATAAAAAAAATAACACCGACTTAAAAAAATTTACTCTGAAAAAAATCACTAAAATGTAAAAAATAATTACGTTACTTTTATACTACTTATAATGCAGTCAATTTATTAGGACAATAGTATGCAATTATTGTTATTTTTGGAGTCGGTGCCAGCCAAGGTTAACAAACGTGTAACGAAGTAGCATAGGTACACATCTAATTTAATGAAATTTAACTCTGACAGCAACTAAGCGTTTCTTAATTGACACAAAGACAGCAACCGCGCGGCGTTGAACAGCACGGGGCGCAGCGGCGCGCGTATACGGCGGGGCTGAGAGGGAAGCAACTTGAGTGAGCGGCCCGAATGTGGGCAGACGTTGTTCACAGTTGTGTCCGATATCTAAATTTTCGATGCGCTTCATGCTATAAGTAGAGGTACGTCAATTTCGCGGATTCATCTGGCAGCAGCCTAGACTTGTCAGTCCTATACACCCACAGGCCACAATCGATTATCTGTTGGCATATAACCGTACAAGCAGTTAGCAAGCGATAGCACTTCTCATAATTTCCTTATTACTACTGGCTTGCAGTAGTCAAACGCGTTTCCAAACAGCCGCCAGCAAGTCACACACATGACAATGAAGTAATATATAATTGGTGTTCAGCCTGACCTGAAATGTATCTGCGAAATTTACGTATACCTCTAGCTATAAGTTTTCTCTATATTATATTCGGTTGTGGTTTCTTGATGCTTAGAATCGTCTTAAGATATTTAGATTTGTTTTACATGGCATCTGTGTTCACTTGTCAGTAGATTGTTTTGTTTATTTTTGTACATACGTTCATTTAGGTTTATTTGTAACTAAGGTCTCGCTTTAGGCAGTAGTGTACATTTGTAAAATGGTTTAATTAGGTATTGCTACATCATCGAATCAACGTAACTTTAAATATATTTTGTCCATTTTATTTCTTAAAAGCTTGGCTGGCACCGACTAAAAAAAATACAATAATTGTATATTACTGACATAACATGAATGTGTACTAAGTCGTCTAAAATAACGTAATTATATTTGATTTGTTAGTGCATTTTTAAGAGCGGATTTTTTTGAAGGCGGTGTTATTTTTTGTTAAAAATTTTGTATTTCTTGATTTTTTACTGAGTTCCGGTGCCTACCTTCTACATTCGTGCTGTTCGACGTTAATGAGTTCCGTTGTACCCTCGCAGTTTCGAGTCAGTCCAGAAAGCCCTTGGCCTCAGGTACCTACCTAGTCGTGGATTGTCATAAATCTTCCAATATCCCAGTCACTATACATTTCCTATTCGATTTTGAAGTGTTCCCTTATGTACCTTCGAAATCCAAGGTCTAATGCTAATGAAATTTAAATGGGACCCACTTGAAAATATCCCCCCCCCCCCCCAAAAAAAAAAAGAATTTTCCAAATCGGTTTGTAAATTACGGAGTTCTGTGATAACAAAAGTAAAAAAAAAACCGAATTGATATCCACCTCCTTTTTTATAGTTGGTTAAAAATAAGTTATCATGGTAACTTAAAGTTCAGAATCTGCATCTCAATATTCTTTCTATGCATTAAATTACAGTACTGCCAATATTACAAGCCTTTAGTAAGCCTTCTTATAGACCTAACTGGCACTAAGAGGGTGGAAAACCCTTTATGCCTACATGACATCCACAGATTTTTAGATAATAACACAGAAAAAAATTAAAAAGAGGGAAATAAAAATGGTTTTGCCAATACTTTTATTTTTTAGCAAACAGCTTGCTAGGGCAAAGTATTTTTTGTTAACCACGTGTGATACTTAATTATAGTGCACCGTAGATATCCGTGAAAGATATTAAACTTAGGGTAAAGAAGTTATGACTTTAGCAAAATATTTGCTGACATGTTTCTCAAATAAGATTGCAATTTTATATTTTTTTATACTGACATTCATAGTCTTTAATTTAAAAAACTGATTCATTGTTAGTTTGTCCGAAATCGTGTTAAGTGTCAGGTTTAATTTAAAGTAATTTTAGAATTAAGAGTAAATGCGGAGGAAATAATATTATGTCATTTAAATAGGCCTAAGGATTTTGCAAACCGCCTAAGTGTATTATTTGATTGCCCGCGACCACAATTACATTGTTTGAAAAACTATATTTCTGACAGATTTAGTAATTACAGAAATAGTACACCGAGAAATATTTTATTTTCAGTTTCTGGACTTGGAAGGTAGGTGACTTTCCAAATTGTTCTTGGATCTGGGAATAAAGTTGAAATAACATAGGCATCAACAATATAAACTTTGGATGATTGTCACTAGAGCACGGAAAAAATATATAATTAAAACTTTCTCTATAAAAGAAACATTGCTACAAAAAGAGGAGTGAACATTTTATAAGCTGTATTGTTGCACAATAATGACAGCCTTTATTAGACCCATGTATAAAAGGAAGGCAGAATTGCAACTCTTGGCAGCATTGCTTGAGTGTACCATATTTAGCTTTAATGTTACCAGTATTATTACGATTGGATAGTACTTAAAATTATTGTTTGTGATGATAGTCTCGATATATTTCGGATATATCTGATTCTTTGGTTTCTTTGTGCTGTAATAGTAACACGTGCCAATCCAAAGAAGCATTTTGTAAATGACAATTTATTGTGAACTAACTTTTATCCGCGGCTTCTCTCGCGTCGATGTCCTTAAATAAGTGTCAAAGATCATTGAAAATAAATAAAGTACCAGCGACTTTGTTCGCGTATAATTTGGCCCTTGAAAATATGCCACATGTAAACAACTTGGGAAGTTGAAATAGTACGCATCGGTTCGGTCCTTAGGCCCTCACCGTCACACTTGCGTTGACACCTTCTTAGTCGGCCCTCTTTATGTTCCTGGGACTTGCGACCACCCGATTGCAGCGTCATCTAGTGGAGTTATCGAGGAATAGATATTGCAAAAATATTCTACGTGTTCAAATATCTGTACGTACTAATTTTGATGGTACGGGCATTAGCAGGTAGACCTATACAAACTTTCTTCACCTATTTCACCCCCTTCAAGTTTTATTTTCGCGATAAAAGTAGCCCAAGCTCTTCTCCAAGGTCCAATCTATCTCGATACCAATTTTCATTAAAACTGGTTCAGTGGTTTAGGCGTGATAGCCTAACAAACAAACAAACTCACATTCGCATTTATAATATTAGTAAGGTGCAGTTAGCATTATAATAAAGGCGTACGGAAATATTTTATAGGCCTAGCTTACTTTAGTGTTAAATCGTAAAGTGACGTAGCTATAACATAGATCAGTGAGATGAAAATAACTGCTGGTAATGTCAACATATTATGTAATTTTAACTTGAGTGATTATAAATAACGTAGTTATTTTGCTTATCAATATAACAAAATGTCAGGACGGGAAGTGATAGGGTTGTAATCAACAGCTGTCTAGTTAGGTGAAATTATGGCTAGGGCTAAGCTCAAAACAGTTTAATTAAGATTTTAAGTTACTGTCTGATACACGAATTAAATTATGGAAGTACACGTAACTAAGTTAAAGGAGGATAATCAATAACGCAGCTGTCCATATTTGCTGCGTAATCGATACAATTAATGAGCGCGGCCAATTACCGATGAATATTTTCTAAAATGAATACGTTATCTTTATCATCACTGTGCTGTGTTTATTTGACAAGTAAAATATTGCTGCATCGTAGGTTTTGGCTCTAAAGTGCGATTCCGGCAACGTTATTGTTTTCCGCACATGAACACATAAAAAAGTTTTTCTTCATTTGGCAAAGCAACACTAGTCTAGTCAAACTAAGAAAAATTGTACATGAACCTGGGCAAAATTGCTTCAGAGGCGATTGAAGTGGTATTCGCCTCAACAAATTTTATTTTTAACATATCCAAAATCCAACAAAATCCGACCATGGAAATGTACCTAAAAATTAAATTCAAAATGACGGTCCGTTGTGGTTTACGTAGTTTGATTATTTTTTGTAATATTTAATGTAACGGAAGTACAGACTTTATATATCAGTGTAAGTATGGTGATTCATAAACAACATAGTAATAATAAGATAGGTGATAAGTGTAAATAGGTTTTTTGAATATTCATAATGTTAGCAGATAGGCACGAATACATTCCGTAAGGAAGTACAGAAGTGATGCTGGCATAACTAAGCATCTGAATCACAATCATTGTTGTATCATTTTCAATAATAACTCTGGTTCTGGAGGCGTATCAGACACTACAGGATAATATTAGTTTTCCTTTAAAAACCATCCCCATTCTGTAGGAGTTGAAAGTGTTTCTTTTGTTTTCAATACACTGATCTGGTAGTAGGTACGAAAACTATGGCACTTGGCTGCTGGCTCTGTAGGTGGCAAACGTGCAGGGGCGACAAATGATTCCACTGCTGCAACTTTTTCTACTAACATTCGAAGACGAAGTGTTTATAGGGAATCGCCTATCTTTCTGCCATGTAGTAGTAACGTAGCATTCTGTACTGAAGATTCAGTGTAAATTTTTTGGCTTCCATTTGAGAAAAACACATTTGCAGCCGCCTGTAGCTGTTTATCCTTGATTAGGTTTTTTTAGAGCTGTAGCTTTTCCAGTCTCAAAGGTTCTGGACATTGTATCAAAACCAGTAAAACATATAAACACAAAATAGTGTTACAAACATCACTACCCAGCAGGACTTGAATGTCAATGATATCGTACACGGGATCGGTAGACAACTCTCGCCTAGTGTCACTCCTGAAGTACAATTTAAAATAATTGTTTTTAGAATAGTGTAACAACAAAATGAACAAGTCTGTATATTTGCTAACAGTGACGGCTGTTATAATTTGAAAATATGATATTGCAGAATTAACACTATCCAGATCTGCTTCTCCAACAGCATGCTAAACAGTGCATCCAGTTTTCCTCAAAGCCTCTGATATGAGCATAATAATTTATTGTTTATTTGTGTAATTTGCCAAGAAAGTTTCTTTCTGTCCAACAGACTCCATACCCGAAATGAAATTCACAGGCTAGCCAACATTGGAGGTGATGCGACATCTGTAAGTCATGTCCTTGACGGAAGGAGCACCATCGTAGGCATCGAAGACAACAATAGCTCTTCCATAATTATTAAACGTGAAGTTTGCGTAAGAATTTGCTATGTTCTGGTATGTATCGCCAGGCTTCCAACTTTAGTCGAGACATATTTTACTACAAACAATTTTTCCACAGAGCAACCATAAGCTGCGAGGAAGGTAATCCATATAAATCATCTATTAACTGGTATGTGTCTTTCTTTGCCTGTTCATATGCTTTCACATTACTCTTGATTAGTCTTGCAGCTGCCTCTATTATGTGTATTTTTTATGTTTCAGGATCACAGAATTTTTACTTTGTGCGGTAGGATCTAAGAATTTGATCAGCATTTTCTCTTAATATGTTACTATGTCAGCCTTTACACTTTCACCAGACATTACAACACTTTCACTATATGTCCTTAATGTCCTTAAAGCTTTATGTGTCGTCCATCAAATGCCTTGCAATGACATTATTTATGATAATCTTCCATTTTAGAAGAAAGAACCACAACAAATAATTGTTCTTCATCATTCAATTCAAGTACGTGTCATCAGTTATGCATCTTGTTGTTCTTCTGAATTGAACGGTCTTGTTTCTGTCTCTTTGAAGACTGTTCGATACACGCATCACGGACTTAAGAAATGTTTCCCACTACGAAAGTTTATACATGTGTTGGTACACACAATCAGCACCATGCAGATCTAAAAGGGAATCTTCAATGCGTCCTCTTACTACAAAAGATCATTCGTCTTAGCGTTTCTCACAGCATTTTTGATGGCCTCAGCAAATTCGGATGTCCGCAGCTTTACTTATTCTGTGTTAGGTTTGTACTTTACGGAAAAATATACAGTAGTTCCGCAAAACAAGTTGTTAGTTCGCGAGGAAAAAGCTCCTTCTAAACGTACATTTCTGTTTCCAACACTTACTGATTGTTCTTTCTTCCCTACATCAATGCTTTTCTTATCAGTATGTGTCATTCTGCGTGACACATGAACTTTGTTTCCAGCACTTACGACGACATCGCTTCCACGGAGCTTACTGGCTGTGTTTATGCGATCGTCTCATTTCTGCATTAAAATAATAGCATCTTGGCAATCTTCCACATTGTTTTTTTTTTTACAAATTCAACAATGTGGCCGCCATTTTCTGTGCGCTTAACTGAAACAAGGAAATATTATTGTAATATTACATCTATATATCTATTGAAATTACACACTAGGAAACATTACATCTTGTACTAACAAATACAATAAATTCAACAATGGGCAACTATTGTTGAATTTGATTTTAGGTACTTTCTTGTGGTAGGTTTTGTCAAATATAGCTTTAAGGAAGGCCAGATTCCTTTCTTCATCTCGTGGGCGGCCTTTCTTCTCAGTCAGTTGTTGGGTAGCACAGGTACTGTAAACTCCTTGAAAAACTGTAGGCATTTCTCGGAAAGTACGGAAGTTAATATCGCACTTGTAATGATATATAGCATCAGCTGAAGAAAGATCGTCAGCACACTCGAAACGTCCAAGTGCATCCCTTGCCTATTTATCATATTCTTTTCTTACACACACTTTTCACAGTTTTGTAAAACTTTTCAGCGTCGGTTTTCACCGCATGTGTTTCTGTTACAGGATAATTAATTTGTGCTTTTTGTCCATAATAAAAATAGTTCTCGTAAAAACAGAATTTTGTAACTGAGGATAACATTTTTAAAGAGAAATCGAGACATGCTCTCCATCGGGTTCTGCACGTAATTTTCTCTTCAACTGAGCTACGTGCCTCTCATATGTGGACTTTTTCCGGCAACCTGAATGTACATGCTGACCCCTTTACCGCTGGATGCACAATTAATCCTTATTAAATCCTCCCTTTCTTGTTACTTTAACAGTTTGTTTGGATTTAATATGGTCATACAAAATACACACGTATCACTGTTCAATTCAGCCACTTTTTTATATTAAACAATCCATTCATCAAATTGTTAACACAGTCCTTAACAATTGTGTGTCATGTTCCAACAGTTTTAATATACTAATTATTACCACGTTGTCCATATTATAAATTTACTGTATCCAGTATCATTAACGAAAATAAAACAACAGGACGTACTTACAACATGTATAAAGCTCGTTACGATCCGTTATAAATGAAATGTCCAATGGAACACTAGGCAAGAGTGCAGCGTGCCAGCACAAAAAATAACTAATACTGTCAGCTGTGCTCCGTCACATTTCTCGGATCTATCTACTCGCTGCACGGCACAAGGCTGAGGATTCGTATGTTGATGATGGCGCCCTGCTTCGTTTCTGCACAAAATAATAATATGACATGTGACTGTGAAAATACGCCAGGAAAATGCCATTCAACTGAAAATTAATATTAAGGCAAAACCCTACATACACACACATCCACATTATTTTTTTAATTTAAATTTTTCTATTTCACACTTGACAGTTTATAACAGCAAGACATAAATCCACGCAGTACAAAGGAATGCGGATGAAATCAGTTTTAATTCAGTATTAAGTAGCCCTAAACAAACTACTATTTCCAGCAGTGGACTTAAACAACAATGAAAGCCTGAATAGGGTTTTTTTCCGCGACAAATACTAAAACACCTATAATAATATTTTAGTGGATTTTGGTGAATTTTATTTTTGTTAGATAAAACTTTCTGCTCTTTAGTTACGACCCGACATATTTTGACGTGCGATGCATTGTTTTCGGCTTATTGCCGTTTAAAAATATTTTAACCTTTGATAAACCCAGTATAAAGTAAAGTTCATTACTTTTAAGCGGAAATAACTAAATTTTTAATGCAATGTGTGACATTTTGTGTCTCTTTTTTTTACATTTTGTTCTCCATAGTTTTTGGCATACGATGTGCGGTTTCGGTTTTATTGCATTAAGTGCGCCGTTTTCGATTTGTTTCATTATTTAATATTTTTCCTGGGACGAATCCCGGAAAATAAGAAGGTATAAGCGGATATTCGTAAGTTTTAGATATGTTATGGTAAATTTTGTGCTCTTTAATTTTGTCTTTATAAGTTTTGTTGTAAGATACACCGTTTCCGACTTATTATTTTTTTTTTCGTATTTTTCCGGGACAAATCCCGGAAAAAAGGTAAAAACCAGAAGGTGGATTTCAGTGGATTTCGGATATGCAATTCTACGAATTTTGACGTAAAAAACCTTTTCTTGCGATTTGTCCATGTTATTTTCGTATCTTTCCTGGACTAGGCGTCTGTTTCCGATTGGTCGTGTTTATCGGTCAGTCAGGGGTGTTCTGCGTTCTGACTGTTGTTCCATTTGCTTTTGTGAAATTTTCAGTATATATAACCAGGCTTTCTATAATTTGTCACGTTGTAGAGTTTTTCTGATATTTGGATGGCTTCATGCATGAACATACGTTTTCCCATAAATTAAGATATTGGCTATGGTGCTATACTTGTCGAATAAAATACTGTATTTGGTTTTATTTAGTGTTAACATTTATGGGAGATCACGGATGTTGATGATTGTAGTCACTGATGAGTCTTTTACCCTGATGGTGATTCTTCTAGATACTTATACCAACTTGCGCTGTGTATACCTTGTCACACGAATACATTATGTATATTCCAGCAATGTTTTCGACAGGGGATGTTGTTTCTCACTGCTGCAAGAAGACAATCGATTCTTTGATTGACTTGAATGTTGCATGTTTAATGTTTGCTGAACATTCAGGCTAGTTGTTCAGAAACTCCTACTAACGGCATCACACATTTTGTGGGGAGATTTCCTCTGTTCCTGTGCTCTTTGGTTGGTCTCATGGCTTCGGTGATTTAAGTTTTTGAACAAACATTTGCTTACAGTGCTAATGTTAGGCGCCTTAGCTCGTCTTCAGCGGTTTTTCTCGGGGTCTTCCATGTCCCTCACCCTTTCATTCGACGCTGCTCCATACATCATGTCACCCCTCACCTGCGCTAAAGACCTAGATGTTGAGCACTGACCAGATTATCTTCACTCACTCTTCATGAATTTCTTCCACGCAGAATGGTTTAGTCCTGTTAACTATAGTGAAACTTATTATTTTTTTCTTGAAAGCATGGATGGTATGATTTTTACTTGCAAATATCGGTGTGCTGACGTACTGTAAACTGTAGGCCCAATGCGGTTGTCTTCTTACTTTGTAACCAGTAGTTCCAGATAAATTGTAGTATATTCTTCAGTTTCGACTTCCATAGTGAACTGAATGCTGTTAAGATGATTTTTGAAAGTTTGTAATAGCTATATATCCAGATTACGAAGGTACGATCGACATATGTAGATATGTCAGCACTACATCTTGTCATAGCTGTGCACTAACTGTTTTCTTCTTGTAGTGTGTCATGAAGATGTTTGCCAAGAGAGGTGAAATTGATGGGCCTCGTTACATGTCAACCTGGCCTATGAATGTGAATAATGTGGAGGAGAGACAGTTCTGTGAGCTTCACTAAGTCTCTGCTGAAGTCGTCTTCTCTGGGGTGTTTTAGGAGAATCAACATAAACTCTTGCATAAAAACCAGGAAATAAGCCTGTGGTTTACACCTAGATTGGTAACGGGCACTTCAGGGTCAGTAAGTGGTGTGTTGGTGAACTTCACTTTTAACAGCCACTGGACTACGTTAGTTTAATGGTATTATCACGGCAATTCGGATTCGATTCCAAGTACGGTTGTCTCGGTTTTAACGTGTATTAAATATGTCCGATGTTGAAGTTCGCTGTCGAATTTACTCTGAATTATCTTGAGACAAGAGAACCCAGCCCTTATGTCCCATCGCTTTCAATTCGCACCTCATATTTTCTTGAGACCTCACTACTAACGTTTGATAAAAACACTGAGCTTTAGAGACAGTGAGGCAAATGCTGAGCAATCAAGAGTCGACCACAGTGTCAGAGTGCTCTCAGGCACTGAACACTCTTGTTGTGTTCCGATTACTCGACATTAGAAGCGGTGATACCATTATGTTATCACGGAAAATGTAGTCAACAACTCTCCAATTTCTAGCTTATATGGATATACATTTTGTGCATTCCTTGTAAAAATAACAGGAAAATCGAAAACACATGAATGGTAGAGTATTTTTCCCATGCTGAAGGCTTTCTCTTCGCTGGTGGTCACACGAGTAGGGAAGTCGTCACATCAGACTTAAATGTCGCGGAGGAGAGAGTGCTAGGGACTATACCAGCTGTAAAAAAAGGATTGATGTGTGTGGCAGGCCGCGGAGGTACCCGCCCCAGGGAACCCTCTCCACCCTCGCTAATTAAAGAGCGGCGTTAATGAGCGCGTGGTTATGTGCTCAGCGGCGGGTCATTAGTTCGCCGAGGCCAGATGACGTACGTCGTCGGTGGGAACCGCCTGCCATCACCGGGCCGTCGACCTTCGTGTCGCTGACTAATCTCGCTTGCGTATGGGCGACGGTTATTCCTGGATCTCGTGGGCTCCGAACTGCGTGGAATATTAGAAGATTTCCACCGGGTTCCAAGGTTATTGGTTTAGAAAAGTCGCCAGCCTCGGATCCTGAATGTGAACGATAAGTACTTCCATATTTCGCTCCACTAAGCCGTGTTCGGAAAGTAAACATATCTCGCGAATAATGTGGCAGCTCAGATTGGAAACGCCGGCTAAGACGTTACATGAATTTTTTAATTTAGAACTTTTCGGTTTAAACATTAACACACATTTAAATGTTTAAACAAGCTTATTTACGTACGAAATATTGTTATAATTGAACGCGATGCACACAGGTGGATGGTTACATTATGTTCTCAAGAATTTTGGCTGAGCATATACCATGTTAAAATAAATTAGGTGGAGTTTAGTCGTCTGTCGAACGTTCAGTGCTCGATGACCCTTGTACCGTGAAACATTGCCCAGGTAGTATCTCGATCAATTTTTTCAAACTGTGATTCTTCGGTCGTTCTGAACAGTGCGCGACAGACTCCTCTGCACTCTGGCATTAATGTGTCGAGGTCGACAAAAGGATGAACGACGTGTAGCTGTTTTCACCATCGTTGCACCACATTTGGTACTTGCTCACAGCAGAGACATGAGAGTAGCCAACAATATACGCCGTTTAAAAATACTTCTGCCAAGGCGACGTGCTATCATAATCGTATGGCATTTGTTATTCTAAGGATCTGTCGGCGTCTTTTCCATTCTTATAATACTAACTCTTTCCTATACAAGATGTTTAAGGGGGGAACTGGCATACGTTTAGAGACGATAGTATGGGCCATTCGGAAAAGAAAACATTAGTGAAAATGTACTCTATTTACCAAGGTGTTAAGAGATACAGATACTTGAAATGGACATGAAGGGGAACGGTACAGATGACAGTAAATGAAAATGTTGTCACGTTTTTTTCCTTTATGCAAAACATATTAAAATTACCGCCAGCATATATCTGAAGATGTTATCCCTCCCTAATGAGGGGCCGCGGTGGCCGAATGGTCAGACCATTCGCCTCTCACCGAGATGATCCGGGTTCGATTCCCGGTGGTGTGAGATCCCAGATTTTCGCATGTGGGAATCGTACCGGACGATGACGTTGGTCGACGGGTTTCTTCTGAGATCTCCCGTTTTCCCCGCCCCTTAATTCCGGCGCTGCTCCTCACTCGCCTTATATCACTCCCCTCCCCCCGCCAGCGCTAAAGACCTCGATGCTATTCACATTTCCTAATCGTCCATACTATCACCTCTAGAACTCGCGTACGTTTTAGTAGTTGAAACAACTGGCATATGCCATGCTGCCGGTGTGACTGTTATCACTCCATTCGAATAATTATTGGGGGGTCAGGGTAGTAATATTTGAGTGTGTTATAAAACAATTATTTAAACGTTTTACACAAAAGTTACAGGGAGTGGGGTAACTTTAGTCAGAGGTAGGTACTTTGTACTGAAACTAGTTAAGTGGATAGTTCTTCAGGTGAGGGTTATTGTTAAAAGAAATATGTTAATCTAAATATGGTGACTTTACATAGTTTACAGATGACTACATGGTTGTACTACATAATTTAGATAGGAGGTGAGCGGATGTTTAGTTAATTACTTCCGTGTTCTGCTCTATGACGGGTGACTCTTTGGACATCTTAGACCTCACCGTTAGCATGATGCCGGAAGCTGATGTAGGATCGGTTAACGACGGACGGAGGCACTTCGTGGGCTTCGACCAAGGACCATCCTGGTGAGCTGGTGACTGATGAAGGCTTGAAAAAGACAGCTCTTGATTCCCCCAGCACATTGCGTTATATTACTGTGCTTCAGTGCAGGTGAACAGAATCGCCGAGGCCCTTGTCTTGTGCTACCACTGACCTAATTGCACTGTCGCTGTCGCTATCTTGTCCTACAGGCGAGACACTTGTTACGCATAACAAGTGGCACACTGGTGTGTAATATAATAAATATACTGTGTTGACTGTTGCAAGAATCCTAACACTAACGTAGCCGTAGTAGCATAAAATACTCAAGGACAATCCTAGATAATGGTATTTGCCAACTTTGTAAGTAAATATTTATCCAAAACTATTAATTCGTTGCGCGTGATCTCTTGCGCCGCAGTTAAATGGACGAGGTTCTGGCGTCAGAGATTGTGCCTCAGAAGTTCGTAACACTGAAAACAATTTTGTTTAAATCGTTGGTAAAACTATTGTCTAGGATTTCTATTGTTTAATTTTCGCAAATTGCCTTCAAGAAACCTGCAGTTATTGATTAATGCTTTTAGCGTTGAATTATGTACCACGCCCTCTTAATACCTGATAAGTAGTAGAATTAGAAATATTTTCCTAGTAGCATGTCGCTCAACTTTCTTCTGATTAATTGTAAAGGTTTTTGAAAAATTACATTAGACTATATGTTGCACTTTAATACAATTTCGAAGTTGTACACTACAACCGTGAAAATAGTGTAACGAGTGAGCGCTCTCGCAGGCATTGGGCTGAGCGATCTGATTAGTCATGCCACTTCCCCCTCCTCTGCTTGCTACCTCCAGTTTCTGCGGCGAGGCTACGGACTGCACCCCTCCACTCCTTATATTCCCGCCCCTGGTGACGCGGGCCGCTCAGTCCTGGTCACCCCCTTTGCAACTTCAATAGCAATGTAGATGGTCGCATTGTAGTTGTAAAAATTACCAGGAGATGTTAATAGTTTTGCATGAGTTTCTGCTGTGAATTGTTACGAGCGTTAGTGTTGTAGAAACTTCATTAATTGAAAGCTTGTACAAAATTATTGTTTAAAGAAATCACTTTAGATTAAAATTATTCCTATGATAATAAGTGTTTTGTTTATTTTCAATGACATATTTTTTTCGGGAATACTGTTATTATAATAATTTTCTAACTTTGACTACGTTTTGTGTTGACCTTGGGTTCCATGGTGCCTTTGTTTGGATTTGGATTACGGCGGTTGAAACGCGTACAGTTCAAACATTTAAGAACCGGTAATTGTTTTTTTTTTTTTTGCAATGTCAATTTAATTTTTGGTATGATATTAGTTGTATGAAGATTCCAAAATATGCCGAAAAACACGTACTGGTCTAGATTCTGCGTTTCATCGTGTAGAAATAACTGAACCATTTTAGATTTAAAATTACCGAACATTTGCCGACACACGTTCTCAGTCGGCATATTTTATTTTTGAAAACGAAATTAATTTAACTGTTCGTGATCTGCTTACTACCCATTACAATTTGAGGACAAAACTTTACATTCACTGTGTTCGCTTAAATCACACGTTAAATAAATCGTAGTGATAAATAAATCGACACATTAAGTAAGTTCGATATATTTACGTATTCGATATGATCGAGGTATAGTAGTCCATGTTTCGATGCAAAATGGCGACTAGAGATTCTGTTGTGAATTCGTAGAGGCAGCAATGTCGCCAGATGTTTTTGTTTTCCACTAGAAATGCTTGTGTTACCGTGTAATATGCCAATTTGGCATTGTATCTAGTGTATAATTATGTATATAAAATTGAGCAAATGGTCACCGATGACAGTGTAATTTTATTTAAATGTAGATGCTATATTGGTATGTGGTAGCTGCAATCAGCACGGAAAATTGTACACAAACGTACTATAGCATAATAATTCACTGTCATTGTACAATAATTGGGCTACCGAGATAATCCAAACTGTGCCAAACTCTGTGAAGGCTGTATATTTTCTTTAAATAAGTGTTAAGTTAGTTATGAAGAAAATATGTAACATTTATGTTATATCTAGAGGATGATGACACCGTAGAAAATTGAGTTTCGTCACGCTGGGGGAAGCAGAAGGCAGGCCATGTATGTGTCAAGGGGGTTCACGAATTGTTGAGGGGAAGAGTGCCTTGTACCTCCCACTGGGCACGAGAGTGTTTGAAAGAGACATAAATAAGACGCCTGCAACGATTTGTGGCCAGGCAGTAGAATTTAAAATGTAAATTAAATATAAATTTCGTTAAAAGTAAAGGAATTTATGTGCTAGAATTGAAGGGTATAAACAAACATGTAAATTTGTGATTTTAATTAATAAATTTAATACTTGATACGCTCGCAAAGGCCTGAGTTCTCAGCCGTCGGCAAACCGAGTTTAAATGTAACAGGGCTTCTGATTGGTCGAAGGGAACTAGGGGTGAGTGTAGCTGGCTTGGCGTGTAGACGCGTTGTTCGAGGAGGGAGAAGCATCTCAGTGCTCGAGGCAGACGGACGTGTTACCGTCCTCGGGGCTGGGGCCGCGTCTCGCGGAAGTGTCGCCGACAGAGTGTCTATTCCGGGTTATGATTTGCGAGGATTAGTAGGACGATATTTGCAAGCATTAACAAGCCGATTAGTTGAATTAGTTTTTTTTCGTGCTTTGTTAGGCCAAAGGGACGGTAATCGTACCCTTAAGGACAGAGACGCGACAAAGCTGTGGAATCGGCCATTGTTTGCATAATTCACCTGCGGCGCGGAGTTGCGTGACTAGGCTGAATCGCGGATCAGTGACCTGGTCTTTCTGTTTCACGGTGAGCGAGGGCCATTTGCCGCCGTATCAAGTAACTTGTTATATAAATATTGACTATATTATTTCAACTTACCCGCTGAGCTAGACCGAGGCAGAACTGTTAAAATCAATATTATTGATCAGCAGGAACACGTACATAATGGTGTTGTAGTCCGCCACCGACGAAAGCCACTTACAACTGGTCTTCTTTAGTTATATCGTCGTTGGCCCTGGTTACTCCACAGGCCTTCTAAATGGGTGGGCACCTGTCAGTCATCTGTGACAAACATTCAGATCGGACGTGACTGAATGTTACCGCAACATCTGCAACGTTCAGCTTAGTACTGTCAGGGAGCTAGGAGAATATTCTGGATGACGACGCAGGCGACTATAAATACCGGCCCACTGCAAGATTGTGGCGTTTTGCTGGTGAGGTTCGCGACGGACTTGCAGCGAGAGATGAGGCGGGACCAGCAGATCGAGGAGACATTATGCAAGTGTGGACGACGGTGAACACTTGGAGTGGTGTATGTGTGAGAGTGGACGAACATGCTGAACTGTAGTTGTGCATTGCGGGACATTTCTAGGTAGAGACTTATGCGATCGCAGGACTAATTTGAGAGAGACCTTTATTATATAATAGAGTAGTAAATTAGACTCTTAGCGAGTTTAACCGTATATATGTAATTGTTTATTTAAAGTGTTGTATACTTAATGTAGATTATTTTGTAGAGATTGTATTAAACTAAGAAATTTAATTAATTAATTTAACTATCTAAGCTTTCCGTCCCAAACAAACCTAAAAGTCACGATCAATCATCGACCACTGACAACTCTACATAAACCACTATTTCGCTGAGCATCGCATTTGAGGGTAGGAATGACCTTGGCAAGACTAGGGAGGTAAGAAAGGCCCATCATGAGGGTAAATGCTGTTTGACCACCCTGAGATAACGAGTTCGTCCTTCCAGCTGCAGTCCCAGCAGGGAGGAGACTATTCGCGACGTCGCCGCCTCCAGAGCGCAGCACTGCATACGACAAATTGGAGGGCAAAGACGGCATCAACAAAGCTACTTGGCTATTTATTTGCTTGTATTTGAATTTAAGATTTCCGTTTTAGTGCGAACCTGGCGAAATAAAATATGTTTTATTAGTCACCAAAAGGAATGTATGAAAGTATTGATTGTGTAGAGAATTTTTGCTACCTGTTTATCAAAGTTTTGGCAGTTAAAATTATTAAATTATGTGGGGTTGTGTTTTAGATGCACGTGGAATACTTGGGAATCTTGTGTTTTATTTGTCCATGCATTTTCCCCTGACGTTATAAATAGCATACATAGCTCATTTCTGAATCTTATACATAAATAAATATATTGACAATCACTACAAAAGCTATAATTAAACATGTGAAACAGCAAAATAAGGGACGTCTGCAATATTAAGAAATTTCAGCTAATACCTTTATTCCAACTACGGTAAAATTAGAGCAGTTTAAAATTTTGACAATAGGAGGCGCTATAACTATTAAATATTTAAAACACATATAATGAAAATACAATTAATTTTTGCATAGTGATAGCCTACTAGATTCATTTCGTACAGCCTTAAAAATTACTACATATTTGTATTTCTTAATAAGTTCTTACAAATATCTAAATTAAATTTAAACAAATATTTAAAATATTTGTAATGTTAGTTGCAAACTGAATATTATAATGTTTTACGAGATAAGTGTTAATATCTGTCGCCTAAGATATTTTTTGTTAGTGACAGTCTGCATACAATGCACACGTACATTTTTAGCGAAGAATTATTATAATTATTTGTTTTTAATTTGCGTACGTCAATTTGCTTTAATTTTTTACATTTTGTTCTATTTCAAACATATGTGTGTGTATATATATATATATATATATATATATATATATATATATATATATATATGTATGTATCTTTAAAGTTGAAGTTAACGAGCACGAAGCAACTGCAACTGTCACCTGGAAAATAATACTTTGAAAGCTTTTTATCCTTAACTAACGCGGCAACAAGGTAAGTTCTATTTTTTATATTTGCAAATTCAGAACATTTCAAGTTGCTGGTTTACTACGCGATAAAACTCTAAAATACGTCTGAACTTTTACATCGCCGTAAACGGCGAAACATTTGTTGATGCCGTCTTTACTAGTTCATAAACTCGTCACCAGATGTCAGCCACTTTGCGCGACGGCGCGAATACCTGTCAGGCACACCCAGACTCCCTGGAGCAATGTGCGTGGCGGGTTGCATCCAAGATATTCTAGAATCCAGGCGCATAGAAAACATGCACTCATCATGTAGTAGCTTTTCGGTTTCAGTACTACATAAACAGCAATATTCATAACGTGTTTTGAAGAAACATGAATATAGCTACTTCGTGTGTGTATTCGTTTTTTTATTTGCATGTTTTGTTTATGTTCTTATAGGTATGGGTAAATAACCAATTTTTTTTTAATAGCGCATATTTAATAAAATATTTTTTTTTCCTAAAATTCTAAATACTGACGTTCGATAGTTTACATAAAGTGCGAGTGAAATCCTGAAAATTTCCAGATCTTTTCTTCTGGTTCTCCAGAAACCTACTACAAGAAATGTCGAAAATAGTAACTTCGAGAACCTATAATACCGAAACTATAAGTTTTAGTGATAATTCTCTTGGTACGAAGCTCTTCCGTGTGATACCTATATGTAAGCATAATAATTTAGTATACATTTTTTCTGCTCCAACAGCCTTAAAAGGCTTACTTTACCTTTGGACATCTTGTAATTACCAGCTGCCTCTCAGGGATGTTGGTAAATTCGCTACTTGTAGCGAATGAGAATGTCTATACGTATCTCACGCTGACGGACCAGAGGTGCCGCGGTAGCTAGAGCACTCGCCTTCTACCAAGGTTCGATTTCACGTGTGGGAATCATTCCGTAGGATGCCGCTGATTGGCGGGATTTATCGGGGATTTCCCGTTCCTCCCACCCCTTAATTCCGGCACTGCTCCATATATGCCACCAATCGCAAGCGTTAAATATATAAATGTTGAAGTGCTGACAAAGATAGCTTCACTTCACTGACGCACAGGAAACAAATCAAAGATATTCGAGCCGCTGACGACAGGACCAGAGTGTGAGAACGAGGTTCTGGTGTGTCCAATGGGTGCGAGACCAATGATCACGGCCTATCTCTATATGTGTTACCAAATTGAACGGCGCCGTATTGCAGCCCGTAACATGCGATGTCCTATACCAATGTTTATCTTGTTGAAAAAAAGTAAACGTCCCCCCGCCCAGATAAAGTACACAATTCCCTATCTTCACCTGGGCCGCGGTGGCCGAGGAGTCATACCTCTCGTCTCCCACCAAGGCGATCCGGGTTCGATTCCCGGCGGCGCCAGTCCCCGGATTTTGGCATGTGGGAATCGTGCCGGACGATGCCGTTGGTCGGCGGGTTTTCTCGGGGATCTCCCGTTTCCCCCGCCCGTTCATTCCGGCGCCTCTCCATACTCACATCATATCACCCCTCACCAGCGCTAAAGACCTCGATGTTAAGCGCTGACGAAAATCTCTTCACTCACTCACTATCTTCACCTGCGATACTTCAGCGTCCAATTTGGTCATGTAACAAAAGAGCAGCGTAACAGTCTAGTTGTTTTATACAAAGATGTTAGAAGGGTCCAGATGGAGCATGTCGCCAGGAGTGTAACCAAACAAACGCTTGACGTGGCGGGTATCAATATGGCCGAATAACTAAAAAAATTGAGATAATATTAATTAGGAGACGTGTAAACAGGTCTAAAATATAGAGTTTTCAACCTAAAACATCAATAAAAGAGCGTAATACATTCATTTACCTTAAAAATAACATTCTGATGTGAACTTTTGAGGTTAAATCAGTATGGCGGCTGACTAATTTGGTGATTACCCCTCCCCCCCCTTTGCTTCCCCCCCCCCCCCCCCGCCTTCATTCCGACCTTATGCTACCCCCGTGGTTTTATAACGTCTTTGTGTGTGTCACTCCTAGTTGGTGGCGGGCGTCCCGCGGTGGTAATTCCCATGCCTGCAGACAGCAGGAAGGACACCGCGAGACCGGATGTGCTTGGTGTTGGCAGGACACGCACGTAGCCAGGAGATACGCGACAAGCTGGAGGGAGGGCGACACGCACGCACACCCGTGACTGACACATTAACACAACTTGAGGAGATCTGACGATTGTGTTAACGGGCTGCCGGCGACAAGGAAGCGTACGTATCTTCTCCCTCCCGCGCACTTCCGACAACTCGTGTGCTTGCTGCGGTCCCACGAGGATTCCCTCTCGGTTCAAGTTTTTTCCTTTGCTTTTAATCTGTCCATGCAGACGCGTGAGAAAATGAAACACTTATGGCAATTACCTACCCTCATTTAAGTGCTCACCGTCAACTAGGGATCTTTATAAACATTGGGGAAACGAATATATCTTCATAAAATCTTGTTTTGTGTGCCGGCCATACCTATTTTAGTTACAGGTAAATGAAAGCGTAACATATTTACATACCCACAACTTAAACAGCTGGGCACATGAAAAAACTGAGATTTTATTAGAAACTTCCCAATGCGTTCTGCACCAGTAGGTTCTGCTTCTCGTATTAAGTACGTTGGTCACGTAAAAATCCACTATTTCATGTTTATGTCAAACACTCAACTTTTAAACATCAGTTAACATATCATTTCCTCGAATAATAACATTAGGTCGCATTCACAGTCTTTGCTTAAGAGGGCGTGGTACATAATACAACGCTAAAAGCATTAATCTATAACTGTAGGTTTCTTGAAGTCAATTCGCGAAAATTAAACAATAGCAATCCTAGACAATAGTTTTAGCCAACGTTTTAAACAAAATTGTTTCCAGTGTTACGAACTTTTGAGACACAATCTCTGACGTCGGAACCTCGTGCATTTAACTCCGGCGCAAGAGATCACGCGTAACGAATTAGTAATTCTAGATAAATATTTACTCATAAAGTTGGCAAATACCATTGTCTAGGATTGTCATTGAGTATTTTATCCATATTGGCTTCGAAAAAAGCGTATTAATTCATTCATTTTTTCAGCTTTTATTTATCTACCACGCACTCTTGAAGGGGAATAGTGCGCCAAAGCAGTGAATTTTCACAGTTTTCGACATGATTTTTCCCCTCGCTTACTATCGAAAATCAAGGTTCGACATTCCGGAAATGATACTTTTGTGCAACTTACTACATTACTACATAGTCACAGACTATCTTACTTTAGGAGCATTGATGGCAGATGGGGAATAGAGACATTTTTCCTATCTGCCATCAGTACTCAATAAATAAGAAAGTCTGTGACTATGTAATAAAATAAGAAGGTGTACAAAAGTGTAATGTACGGCAAAATTATGCTCAAGAGTACAGAGAAAGTGTAATGAGGGAGTGAATAGCTTTAGGTCAGTACTTTAGGGCACTGGTTTACATTTATGCTGTATTTTTTTACGAACATTATTTCTAAAATTTTCAAAGGGAACACAGATCCTAAAACCGCTACATAGATTTGTTAAAATGTTTCTATGTAGACTAATGTTTCAAATAATAAAAAATTGTATACGGTGGCCATACCAGAGCGAGGTCTTGAGCTCTTTCTTGTGAGGGGAGCAGTGAGTTGAGCATGTTAGTCACGTTATGGAACAGTGGGGGAATCAGGAGTTTCTGAAGTAAACTCTCCGGCAAGCAGCATCGTCGATCACGTTTTCCACGACGACCCTGTTGAGTATCGAACCCAGGTCGTCCTGCTAGGAGGTGCGTTGTCCGACTACTAACTACACTGCCGCGGGCCCTTCGATGAAATATAATACACGCGAATGCTTGTTTGATGGTTACCTTCAAAGCCAAATAACTTCTTAATGATTATGTTGACAAAGTACAACGTAAAACCGCAAGTATAATCAAACCTGGTATTTGATTACTAACAATGAAATCTGCAGAGACGCGTATACTGTTGCTGTTTCAAGTGATTAATTTTCATTCTACGAACAACGTATAAGAGTACGTGTTTATGTATAACAGCAAGTTAAAACACATATTTGCTAAGGCCTGCCATATCCGCCATGCGATAAGTTTCTCATTTGTTATCACTGGGATGCAGCAATATCGGCAGTCCATTCTGCCTGATCGTGCGCAATAGGTGAAGTTCAGCCCTTGTTACACATACCTCGTTTCTTCTGCTTATTGGAGGTAAATTTCAATTTAAAGTACGTTCTTTCTGCAAATATTGCTTTCATCAGCTAAGTTGTAAGTTTCCGCCAATCAATATTGTAAACATACTAGTGTTTAAACTCGCTGTTAACGTTTTAGCGTACTTAAAATTTAACGCGTGGGGCAACAAGACTGTCTTCGAAAGTTATTACGTAACCGTTAAGAATTTGAAATTTAATGTTATTGTATATTGTTAAATATATCTTTCATGTAGTTGTCCAGCCAAGTTTAATGTGAAGTCCTCCTAACGAAGTACCTTATGCCACTAATAATTAACTTCATATCTGACGATGGAAACCCACCCGCCATCGACATCGCATGTCATTTGTCTGGCTTGCATGCTTGCTTGAAATTAGCCTGACATCAAACACGGGTGACAACAAAGAGGAACCAAGGTTCTAGGAACTTTCCGATACTGCAGGCGAGTATAAACATCACTTGCGTAGTTTTATCCACGGTTCGTCGGCAGTAGTCAACTAATATTTCTGTTAGTCAGTTCATGGTTTATGAAAATTTACTTTCAGAAAAGTTTTAACCTGTAAAAATGTATAATAAAATGAATCATTCATCGTGTAAATAACAATAGTCTTGTAAAGTTGTACGTTTAATTTCAAAATTTAAATAAATAAAAAATATATATATATATCTCGAAAAAGAACATTGTTATCGTGAATCTCTGTAACGGCCAAATTTTAACACTTCTCTTTATAGAAAGGTGGCTATAAATGCACTGCAGAAAAAAACATGTTTCCCTGAAAGCTTTGGTCATTACAGTTTTGTACAATGGATCCTTTCTTAGAACGTGTTCGTAACTTTATTATTATTTTGTTCAACAACACTATATACATCGTGAGAACTCTGAGGTTTTGGACACAGCAAATCTCGTTTATACCCTTTAAGAATACTGAGTCATACATTAACGGTTACATCTTGAATTGAAATATAAAGGTTTTTGGAAGTCGATACTAAGAAACTAAGTAAGAGCAACCCCGGGTAGAAGTTTCTGTCATCTTTGTGAGCAAGTAGTTTGCAAGATTGATGTATTCGTTTGATGTTATCTCTTGCGCCGCAGTCAATGTACAAAACGTCTGCATCACACATTGTTCCTCATAAATATGTTAGTGGAATAGTATATTTGTGTCAAAATTTGGGCAAATCAGAAGTGTTGTCCAGGAGTGATCTTTTCTAATTTTTAAATACAGTATTGGCTTCGAATAACCTGCAATTAGAGTTGATTTATATATACTCTGTTTCATTTGACTTCAGTAAAATTTCACATCTATACTTATGGGCAGTAACTGAAAATATTTTGGAACATGTCACAATGCCAGATAAAATGGAACTTATATAGCACCACTGGAAATTGGACATTTCAGTTTTATTTTAGAACTAAAATGCCTTGCATTGTGACACATATTACAAAATTTTAATTGATATTGTCCATAAGTAGCTGTCAAATATTACTGAAGTTACACGAAACACAATATGCAGTAGTATTTGACATACTAAGAACTTAATGTAGTTAAAAATGGCTGTAAAACCTATACGACAAATAATGCAGACAGAATGTATAATTTCACAAATGGAATATCGTGACATCAAGCAAACAGGAAGAACCAGGAGAGGGAGGGGGTGCACTTTATACTCGTATCGTGGCTTGGCGAGATGACGTGGGAGAGCTGATGGAGGCGAGGTGAGCCCCTCGGCGCCGAAGTCGTCGGCGCGTTAAAGAAGGCTTTTCCCCAGCCATCAGCCCCTGCCGAGCCCGCGAAACAAAAAGCCGCCAGAGGGATTGAAAAGTGATGGCGACTCATCCATATTTCCACAACCCCTCTTTGCTGGCACCACGATGGCGCAGCCACAGACCTTCTTGCCTCTGTATCCTGCATGCCTCGCTACTCCCTTGCCATCAGGCGCATTACTCTTCGACAAACTTCTACACGTAATTCCCAAACACCTCGTCACATCGCATTTTTCAATTTCCCGCTGTGTTATAGATTATGCGACGTTTTGAAAGATATAAGCACTACATTTTCCATAGAAAAAGCTTTGATTATTTGCTTCCGCTATTTCTGATATGTTTTATTTGCTTCTGATATTCCTAGATACGCTGCAACTAAACCAAATATGACGAAGCCTACTTACGTTTCACAGTTTTCCTCTGGTATTCGTTTGTTCACACCTGTAGACGTGTTAAACTGCGTACCGAAAATTCAAATTATGATGTTCAAGCATGCCGTTAAAAAACCCTTGAAATTTTAACATCCACAATCAGAGCCAAGAAATATACGCACACGTAAGTTATAGTTTCTCTGTTTCTGTATGCAAGTTTTTCTAATTGTAAATCTTCGCAGAATTTGTTTTGCTACTTTAGCTAGCGTGATTCACAGTTTCGTCACTCCACGATACTACTGGGAGAAAATGAATTAAAAGTAATACCAAAGTAACAAAATGTGAATATAAATAGCAAAATTATGGGTTGTTTATGGGTAAATCCAACTTCTTGGTCAGACGGCAGATAGGAGAAGGCACTGCCTATTTATTCTCATCCTGCCATATCCGCTTTTTTGCGCCAATTCTGTCACGCCCAGTATGTTCGTTTATTCCTAGACACATGGGACAAGCAGGAAAATAAGAGCGTGTTTATGTCACTGGAAAACATATTTGAATTCACTGGCTGCTACGTTTTCTGTAGACAACGATGTGGGGCTTGCAAATGTTGATGTGTGTCTTCCGGCGGTGGGTCAGAGTGAAACATGGCACTCGAGTAAGGGCAAGATCTTCACATGAAACGCCACTAACATAGTCCGCAGATTTAGGTATTTAGTTAAATTTAATAAACACATGTTCTTGTTTGTAATACATTTTAAAAACTGAAGCATAACGTAGGAACATATCAACAACCGCACGCGAAAATTCTCCACAAAACCTCAAGTTCACAAACACTATAAATAAGTTCACTAAAAGTATCCTTATAAACGAACATCGTTCCATCAATTTTCGTTGTAGCACTTCAAAATTAACTGGAACACCTGAACCAACCAAGGATTGTAGGTAAGCGAATGTTTTTAGGGATTAAATAAGAAAAATAACATGATAATATTAGCATAATTGTTTATTTTTCAGAGTAAATTTAAATTAATTTTACAGGTATAGTAATTTTTGTATAAAACTAAAATTTGAGACATTGTATTGTTGAGAAATAATTAGTAGAGAATTGAATAGTAGGGCATTTATAAATAAAATTTCACAGTATGTATCCCTATAATAATATGGGTGTAAATTTCCTAGCAACGAAAATAAATTAGAGCCCAAAGTATTAAGGCCTTATTTTACAATTTTATTTAATTTTTATTTTAGAGCACTAAGAAGGCCTTGATGGTAGAATTTGGCTGAAAACAGGAGAATCATTTGCAGTGTGTGTAATTAACAAAGCCAATTAAAACGTCATTCTTGTAATGTTATTGTACAAACACACACATTGCAGTAGTTTCAAGAAGATTTAAATATAGTATAAGCACTTGCGTGGTAATTTATTGAAGTACAGTACTCAAAACCAAATTTTCCTCTTCGGCTAAAGATTTGAGATACTGATAAAATTAATTATAATGTCCACTGGGTATTAGCTTACTACTGGCGACACTTAATTACGCCAGTTGTTAAGTATTCCTGAAATTACTTGAACATATGTCGTATTTGATTGTATTAATACACGTTTACTGGACTTAGTTAAGGAGGGATTTTAACGTAAATTTTATGGTTTTAATAATATTTATATCTTTACGAGATAGGCATTGTTTTGTAGACCTACATTGTGAATATTCTGTACGCCAAGATATGTATACAAACCTATTATTTTTAATTTGAAAAAATTGTGATTTGGAAATAAAATACTGGCAACTATCAGAATGGGTTTAAAAATAATAAATGTTCAATGCTGCCTTTACAGTTACCTTGGCATAGCCAAACTCACTGTTCTTCAGTGTGAATTATTTAATTTTGGCATGTCAGTTGGTGTTCCTTTCAAATCTAAAAACGTTTTGTGCAAATTTTGATGTTAATTTGCCATTATACGATAACAACGAAAGCAAAAAATGTTAATTTGAGTCAAAATTACCGCAATGTATGTCTAGTAAACAAACTGTATCACATGAAAATTAAAGAAAAAATTACTAAAAAATTTAATTTTTCGTATTAACTCCGTTCTTAATTACACATACTGCAATGTATGCTCGCTTTTAGGGCGTTGTATTATGAGAATCGACATCGTTTGGTTGCACTTAACTTAATGAGAGAATTAAATTAAATTTTTCTAATTCATTAGAAACTTAATTATATTATTGTAAAATTATAGTACAATGCTTATGTTTGTAAAATTCACAACTCGATGTTTACAGTTATTAACAGTAACACCTGAAATCCGTAGCTACTATAAGCAGTTCGTAAATATTTGTATGCATCACTTTCTTCTATAATACAGTCCGCAGATTACACACGTCACTGTTTATTTAAAATGTATCTTTCCAGAAATATCGAACTATTTACAGCAATATGCTAACTTGCTCGTGACCTCATACATGCAACTTCACCGTTCTTGCACTCCCAAACGGTTCCGCCGCCCTACACAATAGTCAAACTGCAGCGAGTCGATGTACTGATAACTGCGTCGTTCCTTACTGTCACCGTCGTCGCATTCACCAGCGTCGTCTTCGCAGTCGAGTTCGTCTCCGCCCCTAACACGCACATGCCACAATAATTCCCTCGGTCAGCCACCACGAACTCTATTTGTACTCGACCACTACGACTCCCATATCATTCTCGCAGCTCGGGGATGGGGCAGGATGCCGCAAAATTTCCAGGTGCTAAGGAAACCTTCTATGGTGGCCCAGGTGCGTGTTCTAGCACCTGAACGAAAGCTATTGTTTCCATTGGGAAGAAGAAAATGCTGTTACACGAACAAAAAACAAACGATATGTGGATTTTTTTTAGTATTTTTGGGTGTGAAAATATTTATATTTAAATATTTTCAGGGTATTAAAAAAAAACTTTAAAATATCCAACAACGTAGGCCGCACCGAGATGAACCATCAAGTCTTTAGTGAGATGTGCGTTGGTCCAACTGGTACTGTGCCCCAGCTTATTACATTTTAACAATTAAATTCTTATCCTTGCCCTTCCCACGGTCCGGAGGTAGGCAGCGCTTTTAAGGGCGTTTAAGAGATTCAAAACTATTTTCTATATTTACACTGTGTTTTAATGTTTCTGATATTTTATCAAGTAGGCTACCGGAAAAGGACAATAATGGAAAGTGCAGCTTTTTAGCATTGTTATAGCGCGAGACGTTTTACCAACGGCGTGAACTGGAAACATTAACAAAATGCACACATTTTTATTTTTCTATGTTGGTTATACATTTACGGACTAAATTTCTCTTAGGCTAATGGTATTAGAATGTGTTATAAATTTTATAAAATTTTAACTTATCAAAATAATAACTAACAGAAACTCTGATAAAAGAATGTAACTATATTCTAAAATCATGATTACATTTCAATGTATGAATAACAAAATATAAAACTAAACCCACTCACAGAGAAATGTGGTAATATAGAAGGAACAGCGTTCATATCGGCGTGAACTGGAATTAAATAATACGTCTCCTGATTTTCTTGTACAATTTTTGGTACTAGTGTGAGAAATGTGGTAAGAAAGGAGTGAAGTTTATGTTTGTTATGTTTTGCAATAAAAATGTCGAAATTGTGCTACATTGTGATGTTTATCTTCATGTAACAATTAATGTTAAACACACCATTACACTTTAGTGGTTAGCATGTAGTTATATTTTTAGATTATAGTGATAATAGGGTAAAAGTAGCCCAACAATGTACACTGATTGAAACCGAATTAATTGTTGAATTTCAAACAAATTTCTTCATGGATTTGCTATTACTTCTAGAAACACCCTAGCCAGATTATATCATTGTAACTTATTATTTTTTAATACTATCCTTGTACAATATTCAATGATAAAATGTTCGTAATTGTGTTTACAAAGTATACAGAAAGTATTTCCCCGCTGAATTACAGCTTTTACCACGCAAACTTTGATTTTAAATCACAAAAGCACGAGAAACCATTAAAACACCGAAGAAAAATTTTTTAGACACCTGAATATCATTAAACACAGTAATTTTGTAGTGAAATGTCAGTACACCTGAAACGATTTCCTTCCCCTCTTCGTCAGTAGACACAAATAATATAGTGCCATAGATGCTCCAACGGATCTTCTATTGCAGATGTGCTTCTCCTAACGAAACACACACACACATACTTTTCGTTTTCTCGATGGCATCGACGGGAAATTTTTTTTTCTGAACCATGTAATGTATGCAGACAATAAACGTTGATGTGTTTGTTGAAGGGTGGTGAGAGGGGGCAAATGTTTTGTAATTTTACTATCGACATTTATAGTTTATATCCTGTGGGATCAGCTTTCTTCGGACAGGGAGATAATACGAATATAGGCCTACATAAACAATGCTGTGATGTGTTCTAAGGCTGCGTGTGTTGAACGTGCCTGGTAATGAGGTAGCGTGCCTGGCTAACATTTAGGAGGTCGTTCGACCCCAGCCAACTGCAATGAGGGTGGTTTTCCCCATGTAGGTTTCCACCCCTATTACAGACAAATGTCGGCGAGTCTCTCAGTATCACTCGTTCACCTCTCACGTTGGATCATAGGATTTTGTGCTTGCTTCTTTCAGGCGAAATAAATATTATATGTGTTGTTATTATTACTAAACTGTTTTCTGTGTAACATATCAATTTATAAATTATTAGTTACGTTATCTACGATTATCGTTTCTGGAATGTTAAGTTCACCCGATGTTTGGTATTACTTGATTTTTCACTTTGTTTTGCACTTCTAGGGAGAAAATTGTGAAGTTTAAATCACAGTACATATGTGACAGCTGAATATTTATCCATAAATACTTCGCAATAAGTCAAGCTAATTATTTATGTAAAAGTCTTTCCTTTACTAACTGCGACTTATTCATACGTTAATATTGCTGTTATCACATAACTAGCCTACTGTAGCAACAGGTAAATTGATTATTTTATATATGATCTGATTTTACATATTACTTCTAAGAAGTTCAAAAGAAAGTGAAAATCAAATAATCCCGTATAAAAGATGAAATCAAGCCGTAAATACAATTCGGGGTCTCCTGTCACAGTAGTCGCGAGTTTTGACAACTGATGTTAAGATTCCACTATGCCCTTGATGTACAAATTATTTTTATTAAAGCCGTAATATTTGTTTTAAAGTAAAAGTACAACATGTTTGTTTGAAGAACCAGTTTTATGTATATGTCCTTTAACATTTCTGCCCTAAATTTGCATAACTTAGTAAATGCAATTTGTAAACAGTGATATAAAATGTATCCATTTTTTTTCTGTCACTGTTTACAAATTGTATTTAATGCATAAAACACTGTTATGCGTTTGCGTGCTAAATTAACAAATGTTTGTTTTACAGTGAATAACTAACCTACATACCAAATTAAGCAAGGGGGAAAGTGCGGTGTTATATTAGACTTTAGCGTTTAAATTCGTTATTAGAACAATTCCAATTTTCGCTTATAGAATTAAGTTGTATCTTTCGTGCACAGTTATGATTCTTTATTCGTCGTACCAGTGGGTGACCATTTTTTTCCACGGTGAAGTTTGAATGTACAATTTCTCGCATTGTTATTGTAGTCAAAATTTCATTAAAATATATGTTTGGAATTTCGTTACAAGCTGTGCCTATAAGTCGAACATTTACATATAAAATATTGACATTTTAACTCGTTGTTGTGGAAAATATTTAAAAGTTTTTCATTTATTTTTTGATGTTACTGCCCGTTTTGTAGCAAGCGGTTCACTACATGGTAATTAGAAAAAAGTGTGGCATATTATCGAGCTTGCGTATGCTTCAGTTGTTGAACACTGCGTAAGAAGGCAGCGAAAGAAGACAGTGAAAGAGTATACAGAAGTACTCAGCGTGTATGTACAGAAGATTCACAATAATGTGAGGACTTTTGGGGACAGTCTTGCCAAGAATAATATTTAAAATCTATAAAGTATTTTAATTTGGTCCCTTGTGATTAACTTATTACTATGGTGGAATCCATACACTGTGTTTACTACTTTCATAACTCAAGTATACATTAGCGATTGGCAGAAATATACGTATAAGATGATATAAAAATTACTGTGGCCTCAAATGTTACTTTGTGGGGAACAACCTACACAATTATGTAGTATTCGAAGGAGAAGGAAGCTGCAGAATACCTCTAAGAGTGACGCCGACAACTGTAAAAAGTGCCTAAGATCTACTAGCAACAAATGGAGTGCCGTGGTCGTGTCAGTTTGTTAAACGATCGCAATTTTTTAATATTATTTGAAGATATTAATTGGGAAATGTTAGTGTTTGGTTGGCTATTGTCGGAATGTTAAAGCCATCAGAGTATTTGCTTGTACGTATATCCTGGTCATCCTCCTACGTCTGTATTGTGTATGAAACAAGAAGAAGAACAAGGTAGCCGCGAAACAGTTCTGTTACGAGCGCAGAAAATGTGTCAGAGTCGTCTGTCGTCTAGGCCATCCTGTTCCGTTCACGGCAGTCTACCCGATATGTCGGATGTAAAGAAAAGTATTGTTGTAGTTTTCATACTTCTGTTAATATAGGAACAGTCAGTTTGGTTGTTGGTACGATCTGTGTTGTTACTACAACAACTTGTTCAGTAGAAGCAACAATATGTTCTGTAAAAGAACGATGATTCTACAGAAAATATTGTTACTTCTACAGAAAAGATTGTTATAGGAACATCAACGGCAACCTAACTGGGCTGGTGTCCCTATTTTAACAGAAGCATGGTACCTGCAACAATACTATTTTTTCAGGTGTGTAAATCGTGCTGAACGATGTTTCGGTGGGTTTTCTGAGGTATATCCCTTTTTTCCAACGTCTTCATTCTCACCTTTCCCCTACCCCTTAATTTCGGCGCTGCTCCATACTCACCTCATGTCACCCCTCACCAGCGCTGAAGACTTCGATGGTGAGCACTGATCAAAATCTCTCAACCATTCATTCTCACCTCGTGACATCCCTCAGCAGCGCTGGAAACCTCGCTGACTAAAATGTCTTCACTGACACGTGGTCTAGGACTGCCATAAACATAGCTGTGAAATAAACCAGCCGGCTGAGGCAGAGGCAGATAGTTGCTGGCTCCTCGCCTGGCTCTTGAGACAATAGTCCAAGGAGGCAGGTCGCGGGGCCGCCCTTCGTTCCGTAGTCAAGACACGTGCGCATTCATTACCTGGCGACGAAGTAAATCAGTGTGTTCCTGGTGGTTTATTAGTGTGGACCGGGGGGAGTGACCCGTCAGGCGGTGGCCGGTCCTTCAGCACACACACACACACACATACACACACATATGCCACTTTACACGTCGACGCCCAGGTCGTACATCAGCCGGCCACGCCACTGCACGCTGTCATAAATCCTCGCTGCACGCTCTACTCATGTTATCCGCGTGTAAGGAGGCTCAACTCAACTCCCCGGAGCGACGCGACGCAACGCAAACATTACTGGGTTAACTCACGGCCGTGTGTGTATAGCGTCAGTGCGAATTTTGAACCGGTGGCCCTTGACCTCGAGAATATTCTCAAAAGAGCATTCGAGTGTGTTCTATTTTCTCGGAAACTGATCTGTATACTTCAACATAATTTTTACAATGAATGCATAAGATATGATCCATGTTTACAGTTTCAGGTTTTTAATTTAGATTGGGGAATAATAAAAATATTGAACGAATTAAGAGAAAATAGTAATTTGTCATAGTTAGATGTGTAACCTACATTCGTGGTAACAATGTATAGGTGTCGCCGGTTTTGAAATCTATGAATGATACATTTCCTCAGCTATCACTTAATTTGCTGTGTCACGTGATTAGATTTTCTCGGTCACCAAGTTATGTCTAAACGCTTGCTTAAATTGTTGTAAGATGGATGGCGGGAATGTGTAATAAGTCTGCAGAACATATTTCATTAATTAGTTAGATTTATTATTACATACTATGACTGCAGTGGCTGTTATGTATGTTAGTTATTTAATTTATCTTTCATCTGCTAACCTATTTTGTTCTGTGTTTCTTGGCTAGTCTAAGCATCGTGCGTACTGTTTCACCACATTTGTAGTTTTGGTAGTTGTTCACATTCTTTCCCCCGCGCAATTCGTCTACTACCAGCAGCTTACCCGGAGCAATGTTAACAAAGAGTTGATTGAGAAGCCACTCTCGTCACATGTTGGTTGCTTGGAAACGTTACCAGGGTTACGGCTAGAGCGTCTCAAGCTGAACGTTGCCTATTTTGGTAAGCTAAAGACTATAGGTAGTCCCAGTTGACCTGGGCACAGCGTGTGTCCAGACCACGGCCGTAGAAGAACAGGTCTGGACACTCGCCTGGATATTTGACCCCCTTGTTGTTTGGCTGTAGTTCGCCAAGTTACCGAGAATATTGTGTTTTATTGGCGCTGATGTTACGGCGGTCGGACTAAACTCCGCCCACTTCCTTTCCGCTTAGATAAACAATTTATCAAAACGTATTTTTTATCAATATATGAAACACTCCTTTCGCTCACAATTTAAAATCATGGCTCCAGCAATCTTTATTTACTTTATAAATTTAACAAATGAAAAAAGTAGACGGAATTTGAGCCCGACCGCCCGGAAAACAGCGCCAAAAAGTACGACATTCTCGGTAACTTGACGAACTACAGCCAAACAACAAGGGGGTCAAGCAAAATACATTGTTAGATAGGCGAGTGTCCAGACCAGACGAACAGCCGGCGGAAGCAGTAAACTAGTGCGACGTTGCCACGTTGACAAGCGGAAGAAGGCAATACAACCTTCCACCTCGCTCGTAGTCTGTATCTTTGTGTCAGTGTGACGTGCTAGTCTACAGCGTGTGGTAACTGAAGCAAGCCACCCACATCTGGGTGCAAGTCGGACGTTCAATCGTAAAATATGTGATAACAGGATAATGTTATGTTTCAGAGTTCATTGGTTAAAAATTACATAACTTAGTTTTTACGAACTAAAATTAAATGGATTTCCCACAAAAAAATTGATTCCAATTTTCGTATAGTCTACATATTTATATTTTTAAAATTCTCAACAATTCTTTTCTGATATTTAAATCCCATTTGTGAAAGTATTTTTTATTTTGGTCACATGGTTATGCAGTACGTAGGCTAAATATGACGGATTAACTTTATATGAGTTCAGAACTGCTTGTTTTAGATATTGTGATTACAATTACCCGCCGCTAGATAGAAACCTTCATTACTTTGGCTTTCATTTCCGGTCAAATGAACGCGATGCCTAATCAATAACGTCACAGACATTTGTTTCGAGATAGTTTCTTGAGTGCACCACTGTTTCTCAGTTGTCCTTACGCAAATGAGTAATTGCCCACTTTATTCAATTTGACATCTGTGCGATAAGTACGCCAATATACCAACAATACCTTCTGTTATCGTTCCCAGGTAGGTTCAGTTAATGCTCTAGAATGCGACAAATTTGTTAGGTAAGGCAATTGGCTAATTTGCGGCCGCTGTGAATATGAAGCAGCAACTATGTAAGGGTATCTGGTGATGTAATTCGTTTATCTTAACTTTCTAGTTCGATAAAATCAATTTGGTTTAATAAAATAACTGACTATTAACACTTTTATTAACAACATTTCCTTTTATCCTCTCAAATTAAACATATTACGTTCAAAATACATTTTAATAATTTAAACGCTGTGTAATAATTTTATTTCAATAAAGTTACGTTTAATTATTTACTCACATACTAATTTCAACCTTATTGCTTATTTTTACATTGTGTGAATCTGTGCATTACGTTATGTTTTCACATTTACTGCATCGACGTTTGTTAATTTAAAATATCGCTTTCACTTATTAATTGGTAATACTATGGGGTAATTTTTCCAATGGCGGGTGATTGTTTATGTGACCCATTAATATTTTTTTACCTCGTGCAAACAGGAGGCATCTTTCCGAACCAAACTCAACTTTTGCACTCTCAGTGATGTGAAATGTGTTTATAAATGTGACGACACTAACCACCTTTAATGTATACAAATTTCGTTTCACACGGACCTTTACATTTTTCCACCATCAGTAAATGTTTAGTTCAAGGTATAGTACTGCCAAATTTTCTTTAAAAATTCATAACTTTTAGACGCTTGCGAATCGGATTATTCAAGTATGTCTTATTAGGTAGGTCTTGGGTCCCTCTATCACCTGCCTCTTTATTGACGTCTTCTCCCGGAACATCCTGTATACACACGTACACACACCTCTCTTAACTTGTGCTACGGCTCTAGTTTGTGTCAGTGTGCAACTGTAGCCTTTCAGTAATGCTACAAAAATCGTCCGAATATCTGCGACCATTACTTGAAAAGGAAACAATAGTACTTAATAATAATGCGGACTGAGAGTAGCAAGTGGCATTGATGATTGTTTGTGTTGTGTTGACATTGGATAACCTGTGTAATCCCTGTAAATATAAAGCTGTTGTATGTTTGCTGGGAAGTCTCGCCGCACGGTCAGAGCTTGGAAACTTGGCTCGAGGTCACCTACCACCACGGTCTATGAAGGTATAGGTCTTGACACTGAGGAATAAAATGTGACTCCCTTCTTGTCGCCGAGCGCTAGTAGTAATTTGGTGGAAGATTTGTCTTGTTTTTGTATTTGGCTTAGCTTAAAATGTGGAGTTGTTACCGGAATTGCGAGTATTATATCGTAGAAAAAAATGGGAGCATAATTTTGTATTGGAACACATTTTTTTCAACCATAAAATTTAGTTTTTCAATCTTTTACCTGTAGATGCACATTGCAACGATTCTAAAATTTTGTAGGGCATGAAATTATAGATTTTGTTCGAATGTGTTCACTAAAACAATAACGCATAGTATATTTTTTCATACTACTTTTATAAACAGTTCGACACATGCCAATGCATCTATGGACACTAAACATGTATATACTATATCAGCTTACCTTATTAACATTATTTTATATAAATTATTGCAAAAATGGTAAAACGGTAGATTTAAACAAGACAAATCTTCCACTAAATTACTACTAGCACTCGGCGACAAAAAGAGGGTCACTTTCTCTTGCTGAAGAGCATAGGCAGTGTCAAGACCTCTTCCTCTTAGACCGTGCCTACCACCAACACCTAGCGCACGACCTGCGCCTGGACGTCCGTGGGCACCGTAAACAAACCTCGCTCGTAGTAGACGCTACCACCATCACTGCACGCACAAGAGCGACTTTCAACTCTCGGCAACAGCGACAGCTCACACCAATCGAAACAAGAGAAGTTGTGGTTTTAGCACGTTTTCTGTTTCTGTTAGGGGTGATTCATAATGCATAGTTGGCAAGTTGGTACTGCGGTGGCGGTGGTCGTCTCCGACCAAGGCGATCCGGGTTCGATTCCCGGATTTTCGCATGTGACAATCGTGTCGGGCGACGCCACTGGTCGGTGGGTTTTCTCGGCGATCTCACGTTTTCCCCGCTCCTTCATTCCTGCGCTGCATCATACATCATGTCACCCCTCACCAGCGCTAAAGACTTCGATGTTAAGCGCTGACCAAAATCTCTCACTCACTCACATTCTGTTCAACTCATGCAGCCGGCCTCCGTAACGTAGTCTGTTAGGTACCTATCTACGGCGCGAGAGGTTCTCGGTCAGAACCATGGCTCCGGCATGGTGTCGTGTTTCTCCTTCACCTCATTTCACTCTCATCGCCTCTTAAGAGCTCGTCGTTAAAGGACCGGACAACTCTCTCACCTCACCTCTACTTACGCATTCGCAAAACGCATTCGTCACTTGAATAATCAACTGTTGAGCCGTTAGAGCTGGTTAAACCTATCTTGGACTGCTGGACTGTCGACCTCCAAAAAATCCAACCAAGTCGTCGTTGCTCTCATAAACACGTGATGTTAACAAATATTGTTTTTCGAGATTTTCTGTATTTCTTAATGAATAGTAAGCAATGTTGACAAACAAAACATTTAAAACATGGCCGAAGAAATAGTAGTGCTTATAAACAACGCAGGGAAACATTATTGCTGGACTGCACATTGTGAATTGTGTACTACTGCTTGTTATCTACAGCCGGCTGTCGCCTGCAGAATGCACCTCGTGAATGCACTACGGTCAGGAGGTGACCTCGTACTGCGCGCGCCACACTTTTGTTATAGGGGTATAATGACGATTTTAGTGGTAGCAATTTAATGGGTTGTTGTGGCTTAAGTGCAACTGTTTTGATAACATCAAAATGTTAGTGCTAGTGACGTAAAGACAAATGACGTCAGGGCTTTGCGTGTCTGTTTGGATTTCAATCTTCGGGTAAAGCTTAATCCATATAAATTAATGATTATTTTATTGTTATGTATCGTTGGGTTTAGATTAGAGTGAGGGCTTGTAATAGGTTTCAATGAGAAGGAATTAGAAAATGCATATGGCTGCTTCCGTGAAGTGGTCATATAAAGTTAAACAACCTTGGTACGGACCTGACTGCTGTCGACTTAGATATTTTATGGCGTGGAATGTATGAAAGCCGTTACGTATCTCCTACCCCCACATAAAAAAATCTCTCTGGCACAAAGCAGATATAATAAGACAGTAAATTAAGAAATAAAGACCGTGATAAATGGCAGCGAAAGGGCGACGTCACGTAGAATAATCGGTGCCAAATAAATACCGTTCTCTCCAAACTGACGTTCAGTCTTGGTGCAATGATTTACTACACAGGAATTATAAATGTACGGTGTGGTAATCAGGTAATAATAAAACTCTATAAAACACTCTAGAAGAAGTACCTCGTTGAGCTGTTTAAGTTACAACATGATGATTCTACTTAATGTGAGAGGATTTCCATGCAGGTTCTAATGTTACGATCCTGCTTTACATACGTAGATCTGACTGGACTCAGCGTTGATACCTGCACGTATGTAGAGGCTGGTTTACACGTTGCTAGTAGCTCGCACAAAACGGTCGAGTAGTAACTGGTAAATAGTTACTTGCCTCGTGTAAACAGATAGGGCGAGTCACTCGCACATGCGAGTTGCAACTAATATCCCAGTAACTACTACAACTACTGCAAAAATATTTGTTTTAGTGGCGCACTGGCCTTCCCCCACCACGCCAATTCCAGGTATCTGCCATCTACTTGAAACGTGTAAACGCGCATGCCAGCAGTTGGACAGTGATTACACTGTAAAAAATTTTTCTCCGTCGATTTACGGAATTTCCGGTAAAAATATCTCCGGATACCTCCCTGAAATCACGGAAACTTTGTTCTTAATCCAACAGAAGTTTCCGTGAAACAGTTTCATCACACGGAGCTGAGCCATATTTACATGTCTATAGTGGTACAATTGCATTTCTACAGATTTGCAGATTTACCGGCGATGTTATTAAAATATATCCGTAACATTTACAGCTCTCTAACCCACAAATTTTTTATTTTTTCCGTACAAGTGTCCGCAGCAGACTTATAGACAAATTACGTATGATTCCGTAGAGTATATTTACTATTAAAATTTCCGTATTTTACTTTTATGGACACTACTTCCGTTTATTAAAGGTACATGTCCTTTAAAATTTATAACGGTGTACATGAGAGTATTTCAAGTGGTACCGAATGCCAGTGAAATTTTTAGTATGTTACTAAGGAGTACTAAGCAATAGTTAAAAACTCTCACAGACATTAGGTGGCACTGTTAAAATTAATTTTCGTGGTTTTACGGAAAAGTGCTGGTAAAAAAATTCTCCAGAAGTGTCCGTTAATTTACGGAAGGCAACTAGCTCCACTTATGGTAACTCGCATATTTATGTGAATTCTTTAGAATGCAGGTGAAAATATGCGTACGGTTATTTATTTAGTATCTTCTCGCAGTTTTACATATGTTTAATTAATGAAACATAATTATGTATACCTCTGTTACAAAATATTGTTTCCGTTAATTAAACAGACATTTCCGTAAAATTGCCCGTAAATTCACGAACCTTTTTAAGAGTGTAGCACAACAATTGACACGCTCTGTGCACGTGTCAGCATATTACATCGTGAATTTATTCTAGTTTCATGAACTAACATGGCAGGTCATTGGAGCGAACAACAGAACAACATTAGTTTATATCGATATAACGAAGTTTTGTGGAATTGTTTTAGTGCGGATTATAAGAATAGAGACGTTCGAAATGCAGCGTATGAAAGCATTGCACAACAGATGGCTATAGCAAATTTTACAGCAAAAGAGGCGCCGAAGAAAATAAAAAACATGCGTTCGATATATTCGCAGGAAGTGACAAAAATTGTCAAAAGTAAATCAAGTGGAGCAAGAAGTCTGGATGTCCACAGCCCAACAATACAGTGGTTCGACGTGATGGATGAAATAATGAAGACGTCCAACACTAAAGACAAACAAACATTCAGCAACCTGGTATGTATTTTAAATAAAACGTGTAATATGCTCTGTCAAATCATGCAAATGGACTTAGGTATTTACATAATAGTAAAGTTTTACAACAGTTGCAGTTGTTATAGCTTATCTTTACTTGTTAATGAAATTAAAGAAATTACATAAACAGACGATTACAGTAGTATGATACTATATAATTGTTCTTGAAATTTACAAAATAATGTTCTGCAAACAACTGCACCGTGTACCGAGAAATATTCCTTTTAATGATCTCATACCTTTTCGCCAATTTTTGTTGCTCTGTTATGGCTTCGTGTGCGCAATATGCTAGTGAGTTCGGAAATCTCAGTTCTCCATGTGCCAGGCATGATTCTAGTAACTACTATGTCCTCAGAATCGATTGAACCTGTTGGCGTGTACGTTCTTGGCGAAGTTGAACGCAAGTAATTATGCAAAGTGCATGTGGCCTGTACGATTTTCACAACTGTTCCAACCCTCAATGGTAATGGCTTTCCAAAAACACGAAAGCGGGAAACCAGAATACCGAACCCATTTTCAACTATCCTCCGGGCTCTACTAAGCCTGTAGTTAAATATTTTTTGTTCGGCACTCAATGCTTGTCCTGAATATGGCTTCATAAGGTAAGGTTTCAAGGGAAACGCGTCGTCACCTACCAAAACGCCCCCATTAGGAAGCAGAAACCAATTTTCCAGCGCTTGAAAAAGTGAGCTGCACCGGAATACTCCACCATCAGCTTTACGACCATACAACCTACGCCTATGTATTTGAAACAATGATCGGGGTCCACAACTGCAAGGAACATAATGCTATTTTCATGTTTGTAGTTGAAATTAAGCTCTCCCGCAGTTGGGAGGCGCCTGAATTTCTATGTGTTTTCCGTCAATAGCGCCGCAACATCCGGCATAGTTCCATCGTTCATTTAATCCATTCTGAATAATCCTCCAGTGCTCCGTTATCGGTACCTGAAACATAATTAGGCCTGTTTAATTCTGCATATACATAAAGCAGAAACCCACCAACTTTCAACTACTAGAAGAACATTCAGCGCACAAGGTCACACCCAACCATAGGAAGGCACTGCGGCCGGCTTCTCACAAGCGTTAAAAAAAAAAAAAAAAAAAAAAAAAAAAAAAAAAAAAAACAGAGCGCCCAAGTCCCAATTAAGACGTTTTCAGTCACTTTGAGACGCCTATAAAATCGGTTTCTCACGAACTGGTTCAATTTTTGCAACTAGAGGCAAAGTTTGAAGTGTGTGTTCTTTTCGTTACCATGCCCGAAGAATGCCCGTTAAGTAGTTTCTTCTCAAAGAAAAAAATCGCAACCCACTGCAACAGGATTATAAGGTCCCTTAACGTAGATATGGCTGTAAGTTATGCAATTAGGTGTCTCATATCAAAATGTAGACTGTGTAAATTTGAAATTCAGTGGTTATTAATATTTATTGTACGCATGCACATTGTCAGTGTCATAAATGTTACATAACTTCGTTCAATTATGTTTGCATTAGGAAACGGAACCGATCCCAGAATTTCAACGTACGCAGACACAGCATGTCAATGCTGAACGTGAAGATGAGGACAGTAATCAAGTTTCTGCAAGCATCATGTCAGGGACATCACCTGCTGAGACACAGGTTACATCTGCGAAAGGTGGCCTCACGACATCTACAAATACGGCAAGAAAACTCAATACTCTTGTTGAGGCTGGTCATTCAACAAAACGATCAAGACTACGAGACGTTTCTGCCGCTGTTCGTGAGTTACGTGATCTAAATGCAAGTTTAAACAAACCTCTTCCACCAACACTGGAAGACGAATGCACAGTGATAGGCAAACACATCGCAATCCAGTTACGTCAATTACCTGCAGCAGACATGTTACAAGCAAACGTGGAAATACATCAAATTTTGCTTAAACACAGGTTAAATGCCATGTCATCCATGTCGCAACACCTTCGGTCTCCCTCTACATGCGCATCGACTTCACCAATCCCAACAACAACCTCAGACCAAGCACCGGGTGACCTTAGCAATGCTTAACAAGAAACAATTACAATGGCTGCCATAAACTCCGGTATTGATGACATTTTGACAGTGACGAGAGTGGAAACATTTCCGAAAATTTGTAACGTGTGGCTACCCATTGTTGCAATTGATTACTGCAGTGAATTTTTTCATAATTCTATGTTCTGTGTTGTTAAAACTCTTTAACATTTTCTTTAACGTTATCACCTCTATGTTATGCAATGTAAATAAAAATATAGGTAAGATTTTAACAGCAATGTATAAGGTAGGAATTATTTCAGTCATGTATTATCACTGATTACCTTCATAGAGTCTTTCAGAACTTCCTTGATCAGAAACTTCAGGCATTAGTTTACATATTGCAGACTTGGATACACGAAAAAATACGGACAAAATTCTAAAACTTGTTCCTGTTGCAAGGTAAGTCAATGACATCTCCAATTTCATTGTTGCAGGAAGAGCTTCACGCATCACTGTGTCAGAACGTTGAATTATTGGCGATACCATACTCAAAAGTTCCTCAACCTGTTCCGGAGCCAGTCGCATCACACTTTTACACTCTATAGGATCCTCTTCATACAGTTCTCGTAACAACATTCTTGAAGCTCCGCACCGTGACCTCTGACGAATCCATGATCTCGTCCATACTCGTTTCCCCTTACTAGCTTCTTCATGGACTGCATCCTTAAGTTCATCACACAAACCTTTAGACACTGATCTTATTACTTTTCTCACGAGATATTTCCGTTCTTCATTCATTTTTGTAACTGCCACCGCACATCATGTACTGGCATACTAAACTAGTTACTCGACACATGTAAACGGCCCTGCCGAACGACTAGTGCACGTCGAGTAGCTGGGTTCTAGCGACAAACTGGAATCGTTGCGCTACTGATCCACTGGTAGATGAGCTACTAGCAACGTGTAAACCAGGCTTAGGGGCCACTGCGTCTTCAAGATAGTTGAACAGGCTTGATCATGGAGCTAGTTCGACAGACGTCTACCAGCACCCAGTTCAAAAGTCCGTGAATTCTGGAGTGCGTTTCCCGGTCTTAAGAGTGACATTCCTGCGTGCTCTCCAGTTATTAAGAGACTACATCAATGCTACAGCGAAGCAGTAAAGCAGACGGAACCTGCCACGTGCCTGTAGTAGGAAATCAATGGGACATTTGCCTGGAGTAATTTTGAAAAACAATCGAAAACTGAAACCTATGAAAGGAGAGTGAAGCGAATTTGGTGAGCGCGTGAATTGCAATTAGTTGGCGGGTGGAGAGGGTAGGAGACTGATACCCCGAGAAAACCCTCTCGGCCAACGGCAACGTACGTCACGTTTCTACGTCTGAAAATATAATTATAAATCTTACTCGCATCGTCGTGGTGGAAGGTTGAGTGGTCTGACCATTACACACCTACGCGGGCCCGAAATCAATTCGGCTGGATAGCGAATCAAAACCAAGTCCTCCCGCACCACTTCACTTACTGACGAACGCTTTGTTAGATTTCGATATAATTCTAGTTTCTGATATTTTTCTGAATATTTAATTCGTTAGAACATAACTTACTTATTTGCTGCTAGAATTTCTGACGTCGCATGATAGTTCAGTTACAGCATGCGAAGCAGTCCAAAGTAATTATTCAATAGTCTACTTCTGACGTTTAAAAAGGGTAGATTTATACCGATTCGAGCAGTTTTCGAATACCTTGTAACGGTCGAAGCTCTGCACGCTTCTCGGCGGCCTGTGAAGGCGTTCACCTTATTCTGCTTGGACCGTGCCGGAAGATGGCGTGTGGCGTCGGGTGATTGCGATCTGGCGAGGGCTCGCGAGACGGTTGACGTGAAAGTCACCTACCTACATTCTTTCAGTCGGTCTAGCTTATCCCCGGTCAACATCGGCAGGTCCCGACCTGTCCAATGGCTCGCACACACGCCATCCGCGACCTCGCGTACATCCACTGCCGCCCGGTACTGACAGCGGTGGGCGAAGTAATTACACTGAATTATCGACGCGAGTGCTTATTGCTGGACCTCGACTAAGGAAGCATTTACCTCGTGCGACACATAGGAGAGCGGTAAGGACGTCTCTGACACGCGCGTCAAGTGCTGTGTGGCCTTTGTGCGGGCTGGGATTTTGTCGTGCTGCCTTTGACTCCGAGACTATGTAAGTTTTGTTATATTATTTTATTCGTAGGTAGAATGCAAGAAGATTAATTATTCCTTTTTGGTCACTTGGTTTGAATACAATCATCACATGTTTTATACCCAACAGTCTGAAAGTCATTTTGACGAATTTTGATAGGTTTCAGAAACAGTAGCCTATTTACATGCGCGCTGTTTTGAATGTACGGGATGTAAATGCCGAAGTATCGGCTGTAGTGCACGTAAGTAGAGGTGCTCTGAAGATTTTTTTTAAGATTGTGTTATTCCGGATACAGGCGGAGCCGCGGTGGTCGAATGGTCAGACCATTCACCTTCTCACCGAGGCGATCCGGGTTCGATTCCCGGCGGAATCTGCCCATTGATTTTCGCATGTGGGAATCGTACCGGACGATGCCGCTGGTCGGCGGGTTTTCTCGGGGATCTCACAATTCCCCCGCCCCTTTATCCTTGCGATGCTCCACACTCGCATCGTGTCACCGCTCACAAGCGCTGAAGACCTCGATGATAAGTGTTGATCAAAATCTCTCAAAAATGCCATTTTTTTCCATAAATAAAGTTGATTTGGTTGACACACAGAAGTCAGCTGGGTCTCTCTCTACATCCCCACCGCTCCCTCTTCCTTCTTCTGCCGCACCCACCCTCTACAACTAATAACATGTTTCCATGTAAACTACTGTAGTCTGTGTGTAAGTACATCATCGTCTACACTGTGCAGCAACCCTACACAAATCCCACCGTTACTAGCAGTCTTCGTTTAGCTAATCAAAACACGTTTCAATGTAAAATGAACTTACGGCAATTATAATGCTATTAAACTATGCCGTCAAACCGTAAGTACTGTTACAAGTTTGAGAACACAAACTTTATATGTGGGCAATTCCCATGAGTTCTTTGGGATAGAGGTCTTATAATTACAAATAAAAGAGTTAAATTAAGTACTGGATTTAATAGCTCACAAAGCTATGAAATACACAAAACAGTAATCAACTAGAACTCTCACAACACAATTAGTTATGCACACAATTACTCCTGTGTCA
>PNEQ01103289.1:17110-75658 GCA_003012365.1 Medauroidea extradentata | reverse complement strand
CCGCTGTCTTCACTCTTGAGGTCTTCTGTTCGACTCCCGTCGAGCACCTCCTCTTCGCCTGTCAGCCCGCCGCAGCAGTCCTCTTGTATCGCCAACACTGCTCCGCAGGTAGCCGCCTGCCGCCTCACAGTAGACTTTGACGTCACCAAGATGTCTTCACCAGTCTCTCTCCACAGGCGTAGCACCTTCCTCTAGCACTCCCAATAGCGAACTCTCCTCAAATGTGCCGATTCTGTGCTTTTATACTAGCCCAGACAGTCGGTTATTCCCCGCATTACAGGGGTCTAAAAATAGATATTTCATCATGTTTCGGATATGCTGGCTGTCACGTCGGCCGCCCTCGAAGGGTTAAGACGCAGTTGGGGACAGGTATCTATGACGTAGGTTCGGCGGTTTTCCCACTACGAGCCACCCGGGCTTTGAGTCATCGGCCAGCCCTCAAGGTGTTACGAAACAGCCGCCGACCACTGGCCTCCAGGAACATGGCACGCAACAATATATACATATATTACTTTTATTATTCGCAAGAAGGAAGCGACAATACATATTTTAAAGTTCTGATTATTGTAAGGTGTGTGTGTGTCTATATATATATGTGTGTGTGTATGTATGTATGAGTGTGTGTGTGTGTGTGTGCGTTTGTGTTTTTTGTGTATGTAACTCTCAGAAAATTTAAAGGGATTATTATTTTAAGACTATCAATATCAACTCAGAAACAAGAGTAACTTCGGTAAATTTCAAATACTATATATCGAACTATTATTTTATTCGTGATTCTACGGTAGGTACCATTGCAGGCAGGTTATTAGCATAAACAGTTAATAATGCATATATTTAAAACGTATAATGTAATTTATATGAAGTACCAAAGAGACTCGTAACCCAGTAGACTGAAGATAAGAAGATAAACACAACCCACGGAAACAAAATGAGAGCCATATGGAAAATCAGAAACGTGACTAATAAAAAACTGCAATAACCAACAGGGACTAGTTCGGAATAAGAAGTGGTATTATCCTTGGTTTAGCCGTAAATATTTATTCCTTTCCTGTGTATACCTCTATCCGAGCTACGTGATGCGGAACAACGTAATTTCCAAGCATGCGTGCATTTCCTACTTAGACAAATGAGTTAATTTCCAAGGCTTTTTAAAACAACGTGTCTACACTGCAAATAAATGACAGGCCAAATCTTTCTGTTACACGAGCAGTGTTATTGAACAAGATAGTAATATCCGGACGTTATACTGCGGATAGAGAAACAAGATCAGAAAATTTTCAAAATCCAAAATGATGAATGTTTATTTTGCAGTTTGAAGTAAAATCATAACAACATAAAATATTTAACAAAACCTAAAATAAAAAAAAAGGATTAGCAGCTATCAGCGGAAAGTATTTTAGCCTTTATCGGTAATCTATCAAGCGTTTTGCAGAAATAATAAAGTTCATTGTTGCACTACATAGACTTATTTTCTTTTGGTCATTTTTACGTGTCCTGGAACAGCACAACGGGGAAAGAGGCAAGGAATCGGCCAGGACCTGTTTTAGGAACCATCCCAGCAAAAGCGTGGAAAGATTTCGGAAAACCAATCAGGGTGGCCGGCGCCAGGGATCGAACCTGAGTCTTCCCGAGTGCAAGACGAGTGTTTTATCACTGCTTCACCAGCGCTTTGACCAATACTTCTTGCGTTCTGGAATTATACAATAGCTAAAATGAATATTCTTTGGTGAGAAATCTTTTGGCCTACTATATAGAAGGTGAGTCTGGAGTAAAGGGTAATATTTTATGATGTGATAGTACGGGTCATTCTGATCAAAAAAGTTCATATGAACATGGTGTCAATGTGACGGTTGACGAGATCGTCCCGTTTGAATGAAAAACACTGATAACATGTCAAATTAATCTTCTTATTGTTTTATTAGTTTTTATGTTCACGTTTCAGTGACAAGGAGATAGAAATAAACGAAAAAAATTGCATATTAACGAGTTTTGTATTTTTATCACGTATTTTTCGAAAAAATAAAATAAAAATTTTATCTACAAAACGTCTTTATTCGATATACCTTTCCGTAGCAGAAATAACAGGATTTACGCAACATTTCCTTTCATGTCCTATCGTTCTTTGGTTCAGTGACATGGTCTCACAATATATTCTCTTGACATGAATTGAAACTCAAAGTGAAATGTGTGTTATTCGTAATGTATTACGATCTCATTTGTTATTGAATCGAGAACATTAAAGCAAATAAAACATTTAACAATAAGATAAATTTGACAGGTTTTCAGTGTTTTTTTTAAACTCAAACGAGGCTATCTCGACAACCGTCACATAAAGAACCCATGATCATATGAACATTTTTTATCACAATGATCAGTACTATCACATCCAAGAATATTGTCCTTTCCTCCAGACTCACCCTGCGTGTGTGTGTGTCTATATATGTGTGTGTGTATGTGTGGATGTAGAGTGAAGTGCCCTCACTCACTTATCAACGCACAACCCAAACCGCTGGCCCTAGAACTGTGAAATTAAGGCCTCGCTCTTTAGTTTTGTAGTGGTCTCGAAAATTTGTTTTAATGCAAATTAATACATATATAAAATTTTATTATTACAGTTTTAACCCTTATAATATCATCGTAAGTTTTCTGTTGCAATACAACTAACCGATTTTTAGATTTTTGCCCCTGAAATATCACATATTTTGTTTTCAAAAGAAGCCAAAATTAAGCAAAATAATTTTTGCTAGAAAACGGTACATTATTTTAAAAAACACTCTGCAGAATTGTGCATCGTATGACTGTACATAGTCTCAAAATTTTTCAAAGCATTTGGTTAAAAAATATTCAAGTTATTTACAATTGTTTGAAATAAATGAAATATCATGGCCTTATCCGTGAGATTTTGAGGGTAGCTTCCCCTTAACCCGTAGGCACCCATTAAGAAGAGATATTTCGAAATTCGAAAATTAAGGTGGTGAAAGGGGGGAAATGTGTTTTCAAAGAATCCCTGATATCTCATTAACCGGGAAAGCTACCATAATTTTGTTAACTTCAAAATATTTCCTAAACAAATTAATATTATCACACTTTTCGATTTTACGGAATTCAAACCTTAAGGAGGTTAAAATCCGTCGAATACGATTTTCGCAAATCCTTGATTATTCTTAAACCAGTTATATCGAGGTGATTATTTTTTCCTTCAGATTGATACTTACGTAAATATCTAAAAAGTGTTTTCAGGGTTTTTCGAATTTCTTACTCATATGCCGTTAAAAAAAATCGTGTGTTTCCAATTAATTATCCCTATCTCCTAAACCAGGTGAAATATCGAGATGATTTTTATTTCAAAATAAAACTTACGTAAATATCTAAAATATAATTTAAGGGTTTTTCGAATTTCGTCCTTGAAAGCCGTTAAATAAATAAAACGTTTTTCCAATTAATATTATGTATATTTTAAACCAGTTGAGATATCGGCATGATTTTGTGCGAAAAGCAGTAAAATGTCACATAACTCCTGAAAAGTAGCACGACCATGGAGAAGTAATTTAATAGTGGTTACTTTTTGCCATCCTATTCATAAATAAACCTCTTTGGTCACACATAAGAATTCTCACGACCTACCTTGAAGCATTTGTTAGAATGATATGTCTGCGGTGTGGGAGGTTATGGGGTCGTATCCCACATAAGACTTAGCGACGTAAATTATTATGCTACTGCATACGCACATATTAATTGCAGCTGGAATGGAAGATTGATACAGAACAGTTGAGTTATTTGGACTGCTATGAACAACTAAGGCCTTGAAAGCAGATAAGGGGGGACATGGGTTGAATATGGAGCGGTGCCTGGAGTGAAGGGCGGGGAAAACCGGAGGTATCACAGTGTCGTCATCTTTGTTTGAAACAGATTTAGGTATATATGACACAAAAAAAGAGAGTACAACCGATAACCAATATATTAAACAGAGTTGCTGTTCACATTAAATTATTCCACGCGGCCAAAGCCGCTGCCGGTCAGCTAGTAAAATATACTTACAGGTAAACTTTTCTGTGAATCCTGTTTTCTTTATTTATCTAACAAAACATTTTGGCAGAATTTGGTACCCTGCTGATTAGTTAGATTATGTATTTCTGTATTATCTCCTGGTTTACTTTTCTCTCACATTCTCCGTTCGATTTTCCTTTTAATTCTTCCCCTCTCCTTAAATATATTTCTCTCGCGGTTCACGACAGCAGAAGTAATAATATTGTTTGGATGTGAAACATATGTGCCAAGCTCCACTTTGGAAAATAATTGTACTTTATCAAAAGACAAACTTGGAAATTATTTTACTTAGTGAATCTTTTGTAAATGTACAGATTGTTACCTTTGTACAAAGTAAAATATCTATACAAATAAATTTTTGGTTTTACTAACTCATCTTAGGTGACAGAGCTCTCAAGCATTATATTTAAGTACGGACAATGTTTACATTGCACCTAGGGCTGGGATACAAGCTGCTTTGGTGTCACCGAAACTATAATAGAAGATGTATATTTGTACTCTTACATTCTCCGGTAGGAAGTACATTTTTTCATCTAAACCAATTTACTTACTTTATAAGTTTACATAAACTCCTTCTTGGCCTTTCTGGGCCTTCGAAGCGTGTTCTTTTTTCTCTTCATTTCTTTCCTTTTTATTTTACAGTATTTTTATATTTCATGTACTTATGGTAAACATTTATTTGCTTTTTTTCTCCTTAGGGTTGCTTTCTATATAGGGTAAGGCTTCTCACATTACAATAAAATAGATTTTTTTTTGTCTTTATTAAAACGCTTAACTGCCTTTAAAACGACGCATTCCTCCATTATTCACATTTATTAATAATTTAACATTCGTACTATACAAACGGTTACAAAATTAATTTTTGTATAGCAATTTGTTGTCTAACATAATTATTAACATCTTCCTAACACAGACTTTCGCAGTTCCACCCCGGACAGGCCGATAAGCGTGGCACTACAAGTGTCTGAAGCCCACAGGCCTCGCAAGGGTTGGTCAACCGCTATTTGTCTGCACCGCATATCAACTCTTTGTCCTAAATTTTATTCCCTCCAAATTGTAAGTTCAGGCTTCAACAAATTTGTTTATGCCCTCAATAAAATATTTAACGTCCGCATTAACTTCCACTTCGTAAATATTTTATCTCAGGAATGGCCAAACTTCATTCTTTCACCTATACAACACTGTCTCCCAGTCCGTATTTTCCTCAGCCCCCTTCTTTTATCATTTACAGCTGTGCTCTATGGAAACACGAAGCCGTGGCGGCCGCCAATCCATTACTGCTCACCACTGAAGGGTCTGCAGTGGGGTAAGGAAAGCCGGTCGAGGACCCTCATGATCTTTCAAGGATGCTGCATCGCTGGACCACTGCGGGAAACTACTCTGCCTGGCCGGGGAAGGTTCACCGCTGGCTGCCCAGGAGCCTCCAGCTTCGGGACTAGCAGTCCCGGTAAGTCAGGTAAACCATCTCTCTTTTTATACACTCATGAATTATTATTATTATTATTATTCAATTTAATTTCAACCTATTTCACGTGACTGCTTTGGCTTCAAAATAAAATGAGGGTAGGGGTGTTCTTAGCAAAACAAAAACTGTTATACATTATCTCCAGCCGAATTGGGGCATGCATCCGAATAGGAGTAAGCAAAAATGTGCTCAGTATTCAAGAGATACTTACAATGGTAAAGTGGTTTACTTACAGAAACAAATAGGATTTTCACTTCGACCAACCGCACATGCTTACATGCATGAACAAGCGAACAAATACGTAGTACTCAAGATGGTCAAATAGCTTGTTGATAGACAGATATTGGACAAAGCACTATCAGCAGATGAATCAGGGCCGAGTGTGTTAAGTTTCGTGGTGGTTGCTTGTAGAAGGTAAGTAGAATATTTGTATAATTGCACGGAAAGTAAACATAGTGTTACAAATAATACCGTATCGATATATGTATATATCATTTCAAAAAAAAAAATACTGTTTGGACACTTTTGTCAATATTCAATGCAACTGCACCCCAACTAAACCTATACTTTACGAAAAAAATTTGAAACACATTTTCGCATGGTTATTTATAAGCTATTTGCTGTCCCGGTAACGTTACAACACTCATTAATATTTTTAGCTACCCGATTCTGCCCCAGTAACCAATTTTACCCCCTCCTCCAAATTTTTTGTCGGTCAGCTGCGCGTGCCCATGCACAACTCACTAAAGTTTCATTTCAGTTTGATTCATGGTATAGGAACGCACAGAAAGAAGACCAAACAAACATTAATTATATATATATATATATATGTTTGCCACACTTAATCAACACACTCAATCCGCACACATATTGTGTATTTTGTCGTACACGAACTTACGCAATATTGTGTCTGATCATGCAGTAATACGTTTTACTTGTATTTTGGAATGGCATGTGTTCCACCGAAAAAATGTTTCCCCTGAAGGGGTTTTCCTGCCTATTTCCGAGTAACTTGATCATGTCCCTGCCAATTATACTGAGATGCTGTCTCAAAGCACAATATCTCTTATTCTATATGAACACAGAGGTTATGTCACATTAAGTAACGAAATAATTGCAAGATGTAACTCCGTATATTTCACTTCTCGATGGTAGGCCTAATGCTCACTTTTCAGATCATGTTGTTAATGGTTTACAGACTACGTGGTTATGGGTTTTCTGTATCCAGAATAAAAACAATTAAACATTTTAGGTATTTACGTTAGTATCACTCTAAAACAAACAAAAATTCAATATTTCATTCTGTTAGATAAATATCGATGGTTAATCGAAAACATATTCTACGCCTTTTCGAACCTTTAGGGTACAGATTTTGAAAATTCCCTGAATTTCTATTCAGACGTTAGATCACACTGAAGCGAAATTGACGATGATATCCCTGAACAGGAAAATCTCTTTGCATCTACAAGGAGAATAAACTATGATAACTGCACAGTGCCGCTCATAGAGGTACAGCTTTTGCCCCTAATTCACTCCATGCTTGTGGACACGGTCGTAGAAGTACAGGTTTGGACCACGGTTGTAGAAGAACAGGTCTGGATACTCGCCTGGAAACTTGACCACCTTGTTGTTTGGCTGTAGTTCACCAAGTTACCGACAATGCTATAGGTTATTGGCGCTGCTGTTAGGGCGGTCGGCTCAAACTCCGCCCACTTCCTCCCCACTAAGGTAAACAATTTATCAAAAACGTATTTTTTTTATCAATTTATGAAGTACTTCCTTCGTTCACAAATTTAAGAAAAGGCTCCAGCAATCTTTATTTACTTTATAAATTTAACAATGGAAAAAAGTAGACGGAGTTTGAGTCCGACCGCCCGGAAAATAGCGCCAAAAAGTACAACATTCTCGGTAACTTGACGAACTACAGCCAAACAACAAGGGGGTCAAGCAAAATACATTGTTAGATAGGCGAGTGACCAGACCTGTTCTTCTACGTCAGTGGTCTGGACACTCGGATATCTACCAGTGATATGGATATTGACCCTTCTATGACTGAAAGTGCCCCCACCAAATAAAGTGTTGTTTTAACATTGCAGTATAGCGTCGTACTAGCAGTTCTCCTAGCAGCTCCGACACGAATTTGCTCCTTGTAGTCCCATTTACGCAATGTTAAAACTACCCCACAGTGCCAGTGGTGCCAATCAGTCATAACGGGCTCAATTTTCAACTCCAAGTGTCCAGACCTGTTCCTCTATGGCCGTGCTCGTGGCTGTAGGCATCTGGCGCAATTGGCGGTTGCTGAAGGTTTGTTGGCGAAGCGTGGGTTGGCACAATATAAGGTTGTATCCCACATAGTTTTAGGTTATAGGTAGCTGGAATAATTAAGTTGGTAAAATATTTCGTACCAGAACTTCAATGTTAAGCTTCGTGTTTGAGGAAATTAGAAATAAGGTGAGTCTTAACAATATAATGTATTCATAAACTGCAAATTGGTTGGTTGGTTGGTTGTACTTGAAACTTCAATAGTTAACTTCGGAACCAACAACAACCGCCGAAAATGATAACTGACATGCTTGCGTGACCAAGACCAACCACTGCAATACCAAACTCAAACTATCAACAGGAATTTCTGTCATCCCGCATTAGCAAACTTGACCTTAAACTGTTGCCAACACCAACCAACAACAACCATTAATTGTGCCAGGCCCAAATTCACCTGCAAATTCCAAGGTTTTTTAATGGACATCGCACTTGACTCGATCTATTGATGTAATTCTGAAATGTAGAATAAAGCGGCGTACAGATGAACGGAAATAAGTTAAATACCGCATCACTTTAAGCCGGCTCATTGTACAGACGGTAGAAACTTTAAAATGTTATACAGCATTTTCAAATTATTAAGAAAACAAAATATTGATTTATTTTTTTTAAATTCAAGTCTGTAGTATTTCAATTAGAAAACAAGTAGAACTACGTTTGGCAATTTAGTTGTACGTATTTGCCAACTTGTTTTCAGTTAATTAACGCTACTGTAACGTTCCATAAGAAGGTTGGCTTGTTTTTATTTATAGCATAGTCTGGCTTATATTAGTATGTCAGGATATGGCACAGTGTTTCATACCTGGCAATTCAGTTGACACTGACTGACCTCTCGGGAAGTTATTTCCAGGGTTCCTGCAGCCTGGAAAGTCAGATATAGAGGATGTCAGGGAAAGTGGGGATGTCAGGGATAGTAAGAGCAGTAGGTGTGGAAAGTAAAATTAAAAATAATAATTTCGACGGTTTTTATTGCGTGTCTTTCCTTCACGGTTCCTTATTGAGAATTTCTTGTAGACTTTGTGTTAATTATATTCGTCTGCTTTTGATGTTCGTGTAAGTTTGGCTTAAGGGAAGGAGGCCAGTATATGTACTGTGCAGTTGAAACTTCAATATTTTTGTAACAGTGAATGGAATTTCTTAATATATTGACCTGGAACGTTTCAAAGAAAGATCAGGGAAAGTCAAGTAAATAATTTTGAATCAGACAGTAGGAACTCTGAATTATCTGTCATATTGCAATACTGAAATACTTGAGAGGTTTGTTGACTTTCGTCAGAGGGAATATTGTCTTTCGTGCATTTGCTGCCTGCGTTTCAAACTTTGTAGGGAAGTTTAGTTGCGAAGGCTGTGAAAATGGCTGCTGCAAGCGGCAGCGGTGATCTACTTGTTCTCCTATTATGTTTGGTAACTGAGGTCACACTTGGCAGTTGACCTACATGACGGCGCGAGAAGAGGCGTTTCAGTCCATCACACCGGACACAAAGAAAAAATTATTTCTTAACAGCACTCTGCACCGAAAAATTTTACAATTGTATCAAACACTACCCAACTCTTACACATTACGTTAATAGTAATTCCCGACCAATAATATATTTTTCGTTTCATAGTTTTTGTATAGGTACAAGCGTAATACAAATTGACTATTTTCGTTATTTACCCAAACTAAAAACTATTCAAATGATACGACTAAAATAAGTTTAAGTAAAAGTAACTGTATCAAGCTACAGAATGACACTTTCGTAATTTTATGTAAAATTGTATTTTAACATTCATAAATGAACCTAAATGTTTGCATATCTTTGAGTAGCCTATCTGTATCAAAAAAGAATAATTTTTACGTGACATCTATGTTATGTCATGTAAAATATTTTTTATGCAGACAGGCTTCTCAAAGATATGCAACAATTTAGGTTAATTAAAGAATTTTTAAAATACTATTTTACGTGAAATTACAAAAGCGTCATTCTGTAGCTTGGTGCAGTTACTTTCACTTGAACTTATTTCAGTCGTATCGTTTGAATAGTTCTTACTTTGGGTAAATAACGAAAATAGTCAATTCACTATTTTGACATGTGCTTGTACGAAAACTACGGAACAGAATAATGTTTTATTTGTGGGAAATTACTATGAATGTAATGTGTAAGAACTGGACAGTGTTCGGTACTATAATAAAATTACGAATTTTTCTATGCAGAGCGCCTGTAGTTGGTTCGCAATACTGAAATGTTATACATTGTGAGTGGCCATACAACTAGTTAGCAAATATGTCTTTCGTCTCCTGCACAAAAACACACCACGTTCATGATTTACGTTTTACTGGGTGCACAAATTTAATAAAAGAAGTTGTAAAATAATGTCACAAGTTAAGCATGAAAAAATATTGTCACAATTAATCGTGTGGAGTGCTAAACAAAATTCCTTTTACTTGTAACAAAAAAAAAAAATTGCCAGGTGGAAAAGTAAATTTTAAATTCTACATAAACGGTACAATACAGAAAGGACTAAACAATTACTTATTGCTACACATAATTTCATTTCCACAACTGATTTATTTTCATAATTCGTGGAACGATTTCGAATTTTTTGTAGCTATCTAAACAATGCTAGGAGTTTTTTTAATTACTTTAATTTTACTTTTGTGTATAAAAGAGAACCCTTACTGACTGACTGAGTGACCGACTGAATGAATGAATGAATGAATGAATGAATGAATGAATGAATGACGGACTGACAAATCAAACTGCAGCAGAAACCACTGGACCTAGAATCGTGAAAATTTGTGTGTGGTTTCCTTCCAGTTCGTAGGCGAGCGCTAAGAAGGAATTTTCGAAATTCGACTTCTAAGGGGATGAAAAGGGGTGAAGTGTAATTCCGAAGAAACGTCGATAGAGCTTGAATCCGTCGGTTTATCAACGCGATTTTTACTTTAATGGGACACACATAAAAATGGAAATTATCCAATTCCGGGATTCTTTGAAATTCAACATTTAAAGGATGTAAAGACCTTAAATGTGTTTCCAATTAATTATCTGTATCAATCGAATCCTTCGGGATAGATAATTTATTTTCCCTTTAAAATGTTGTTTACGTAAATATACAAAAAGTAGATTTTTCATTTTTTTAAATTCGACTCCCAAGTAGTAAAAAGGGGGAAAATACGTATTTTATGAATCGTTTATATCACTGGAACACTATCGGCTATCGTCGCAATTTTTATTTCAATTGGTTATGTGTCCAAATGATTATGACGGGACTCCAAGACGTTTCGAAATTCTTTAATTAAGGGGGTGAACATACGTGCAATGTGTTTTAAATTATTCCTCGATATCTATCGAACCAATCGAGAAATCGAAGTGCTCTTTGCCTTAGATTGGCGAAAATTAAATATCCAAAATACTATTTTAATGTATTTTCCGAATTCGGTCCTAAAGAGGTTAAAAATGGGTAAAACAAACGTGTTTTCGATTCACAATCTATATATATATATCGACCCCATTGATATTTATGTTTAGACGTGACTTTTGTTTAAGATTGATGATTACTCAAATACCTGAAAAGTAATTACAGGAATTTTCGAAATTCCCCACCTAAGGGGTAAAAAGGGGTAGTAAGTGATGAAATGTGTTTTTAATTCAGCACCGATATATACCGAACCCAGCATACTATTGTCGTGTTTTTGGCGTTTAAGAGACATCAATATAGCAGTCTAAAATGTGATTAACGGGTTTTTAGAAATTCAGTCTCTTAGGAGGTGAAAAGACCTGGAATGAGTTTTAGAAAAATTTTCGATATATATCGAACCCATCGAAATATTCAGTTTGTTTTTGCTTCAGGACGGTGATTAGGTAAGTGGCTGCAAAAATGTTTTAAGATTTTTCAAAATTTTAACTCCCATTACTGTACAAGGGTTATAGTACGTGATTTTTAATTAATGATTGATTTTTCTTTGAATGAATGAGCAATCGTCGTGATTTTCACTTCACTTGGATATTTGAACAAATATTTAAGTTGTAAAATTAGGTATTTTCGAAATTCGACACCTAAAGGGGTGAACAGGCATAAATTTGTTTTCTATCAGCCGATGATACTTATCTAACCAGTAGAGATATTGAGGTGGTGATCGCGTCAGAGTGATGCTTACGTAAGTACCTAAAGCAAGTTATGCAAGTTTTTATTTTATAAGATAAATTAATTAATAAGAAAATTGAGTTTGTGAACTTTCAAGGCAGACGATCCGAAAAGCAAGTACGACCAGCGAAAAATAAATTATACAGTTGTTTAATTCTACAGTTCTATCGAGACAACCTCTATGAGCCCAGGAAATTAATATTTTATTTTTAAAATAGTTTTCATGAATCATTTCGACGTTATGTGGCGCAGTTGTTTGTATCTCAGATCTACTGTTCGGGAGGTTCTCGGCTCAAATTTCTTTAAAGGCTGGGCAATTGTGCATGTCTGACACACAAAAACTGTAAGGAAGATGAAATTAGTGCAATTTGAATGAAGTTCAAAAGTGTTGAAAATGGATCATGCCGTCCGTTATCTACTGAAGTTCCTCGACTGCATCAGTCCATATATACAATCTCACTAAATTCAAGGTTGGGGCACCAAATAAGTTTATATTTCAACGAAACATTATCCCGCTAAAACTCCCTAATGCCACTTAACTTCACGTGAAGGTTTTGAAAAACAAATTTGTTATTGAGGGCACCATCACCAATGGTTGTGCTCGAGGGAAATAAGTCTTAATATCACGTAAACTACGTATTTTATTCTATTACCCTCTTGCATTAAAGAATCTGTGATTACCCAACATTGCTGTGATTATAAATAAGGCCCAGACGAAGTCGCTGTTAGTTAGCGACAAACTTAAAGGCAGCTTTTCGCGTGGATAACTATAGCTACATATACTGCTGCAGAGTTAACTCAACTAGCAGATTTATCCATCTAACACTTGATAACTGAACTACCTATCTGGTGTACAAAGAGATTTTGCAACTAAAGTAAATATTATCTGCTGTGAGTAATACACGCGAGCAAAGCCGCGGGCGCACTGCCAGTAACATATAAAGCATGAATCATGACAGAGGGTGTTTTGTTGGTGAAAGCAAATGAAAACGTAAGTTGGAAACGTGTTTTTAATTACTACTGAAACAGTGAATTATAGTGTGGGGGTAATCCTACCCTGAAATTCGACTGTAATTTTTTGTAATATGAAATAAAATACCACTTAGATTAAGCAATGACAAGCTGAATAGTGACAAAACAATTGCGAAGTAGTTTGTTTTATTTTATTTAAATAAACACAATTTCTGTTATATTTTCAGGATAGCATTAATCCTACTACAGTTTCCTTCACGGAAAAATTGAATAGTTACACATTTTCGACTCTTTCATAGTAGCTCACTATGCAGACATTCACACACTCCCTCCGGACTCACCATGTAGGTGAACAAAGTGTAATGTTCTATTAGCAATGAAAAATACGTGAAAGAAATGTCGGTGCTCTCCATAGCCGTAGTTTAGCACCAGTGTAGTGACTAAACTGTTTGTCGGGGAACAAATCTTGCACGCGGCCCACTATCATAGTCCTTGCCGTGTCGCGCTCGGCGTTTTTACGGCTGCAATAACTCTGAGCTGCAGTTTAAGGGCATTTCTTTTACGACTGCGCGGGAAAAGTGGGTTTTAACGGCGGCTTGTTCGGCGAGGCTACAGCAGCCCGACGTAACGCGATAACGTCTCGTAGTTGTTAACATTGTAACAACGTGTCACGCAAGTCTCATTAATCTTGCTGCGATTTGTGTGACCATTAAATCTAAACGTAAAGGTGGCCTAAAGAAGCTCGTTGGTTAAATGAACAACTAGCATTTTTTTAATTGGGCGCGAAAAGAATATTGCCCCAGCTTGTTTCCGTGTCTTACGTGTACATCTGCAGTTGTGATTCATAGGCAGTGATTGGATGTTTTGACTCTCACATCTATTAGGGTTCTACCTGTAAGTAACATTCGTGTGCTGTCGCAGTAACCTTGCTGTAGTTGGCACAGTCAAATGAGAGACGTCACTTCACACAGACACACTGCCAATAACCATGAAGCAAAGCTATCTGCAGGCACTGAAACAGACTTGAGCAAAACTCTTCTCGCGAAATGTTCATGGCCCTAGAGAGACGGTGGTACACAACTAAATACAATGATCGGAAGTGGGTAAGGGATCGGCCACGGCCTTTGTTTAAGAATCATCCCAGCATTCGCCATGGGAAACCGAAGTCAGGAGGATAGTAGTTGGGATTAGAATCCGATTCCTACCGAATGCGAGATGAACAACTTGTAAACCCCCCATCTTCTACATGACACGGTACAAAACACAACATTAAAAGGACTGATTTCATTAATCTGGTTGCGGAAATTTCTCGTGATCTGGCCTGGGAACGCACCGTCACTTACTCGCCACATCGCCACCAAAGCCGCATTTACATGAACCAAATATTAATCTTGTACGAAACATCTCGCGCGAACTGCCATTCTGGCATGCTATAATTTCAGAACAATGTTGTTCGTAAACACTTCACACGTACAATAATTGCAAAACTGCGTGTCAGTATTTCGGTGGAACAGTCATCACTCCAAGCGGAACAAATTAGTGTGATATTGTGGTCATAGGTTCGAAAATGCACAATTTATGGTATGTGACGTACAGTGCACTGCGCTCGGGGTAGATCTAGGGGCGTCATTTGGGGCCACAGGGGGCGGGGGGGGGGCAAATGCCCCCCTGGATTTAGAATTTTAAGTGTATAAATATATTTTTTTGTATTTTTTTATTTAAATAATGCTAACTTAAGCACATAAAACTGAAGTTTTATTATTAAAGTTTCTAATTTGTACATGCTTAGTTAATTAAAAATGATGCAACAAGGTCACTGTCGCCGGAAAACATGATCTTGCCCCCCGCCCCTATAAAAACCTAAAATGACGCCGCTGTGTAGATCATATTACTATGGGATGCTATATCAGACAATGCCTACCATTTATATAAATACAATTTATCTGGTGTGTAGCTGCCAAAAAAACTGCTACGATGACACTCCTCAGTAACATGATCGAGTCCGTGTATTTTGCACTGTGTGCCATGTACCGTTAATTGTAGTGCAGGAGCGGTGAATTTTCGGACCTATATTCAAATAAAGTATTTTGTCTCTTAAAATGTGAAGACTGTTCATGCAAAAATATTAACGTGCAATTTTGAAACATTCTGTATAACTTCAAGAAAGTTCACTTCTTTGCAGAAGACTGGCTGATGTCCTCTGCCGATATTCAATAACCATTATGTTAGCAAAAATTCACACACATTTCGTTTTTAAACGAACACTACCGCAATGAAAAAATCAGTGCAGTGTTTTTAAATACCTATGTTGTATCTGCTTCCCTGTGAAACAAATAAATGGCGCATGAGGAGGGTACCCGAGGGAACGGCATCACACCACAAGTATACTTCTGATTGGGTGTCCGTACGCGTGTGTCGAACGCTGACGGATGATATGAAATGGACCCCCGAGATGTACAAGGGACGGAATGCAAAGAGCAGGAGATGCTAAAGTGTCCTGAGAAACCCGTCGGCCATTGCCAATGTCCATCACGTTTTTCACATATACGGCGGGTCGACCCAGCCGGGACCCGAATCCTGATCATCGTGGTGGGATGATCCCTTATTTCAGCAGACAAACCCCCCATTTACTTCCTGTTGGAGTAACGGTTTTGTTTATAATCACCCGGCTACTTGTGTTTTAAATTTGTTGCAGCGAGTTACGATTACTTTTATTTTTGTCGCTATTACTTTTGTGTATCTCAGAAAACGATTTCGTTGTTAGTTCAAAAACTACGCAAGCCCACTAGTGACATGATTTTTGGTCCATCAATTTGTCTAAAAACAAGTTTTTGAAGACTGTTGTTTATTGGAAAAATTCCAACAGGAATAGAAAAACACACGTACAAAATCATGACTTGAACTTTAAACTATACTTCCCAAAAAATACATTCAACGTTTAAAACCGATAGGAAAAATACTAATAGTAAAATACTGCACAACAGTTGAGTGCTTGTGCGTAGAGGTCAAATTGCATAGCCTATGACAGTCAGCTATACCCTTAATGCTCAATAGATTTTGTGATTACACACACAAACGCAGGCCGTCTAGGGAGCCTCCTTAAGCCGTTGTTAACTACTTACATAAACTCTGTTGTCCAGCTACTAGATTCTTAACTAACTTATTATTAGCGAAGAAGTACAAGGTCAGCTTAACGTTGTCTCTTGGGTGGATATATTTTACACGGCCTTGTCCTAGAAGTTCGGAAACGCTAAGGGCGACACAGTACGCGCATTACGTCTCACCCTAGTATCTAGGGTCACTGAACTGGCTTCCAGTCTTCTCGCTGATAACTAGCCTGTACGAGACATTCAGTGGTGACCTTGTCATTTATGGAGTAATATTAACAATAAAGGAGGGTTGTACACGCCAAATATTTTTTCAGTATCTGAACCAAATATGGTAATCACAAAATAAATTTTGCAGGGTAAATACCCATTAAATATTTTGTAACTGTTACAAAATTATTTTTCACTGCGCAAAAACACCCATTTCGCAATTTTCGGTTGCAATAAACTAAGCTTTAAAGAATAGTGGAAAGCCTGATTTTGGTATATACGAGTGAAACGTTCATTTAGTATTTTTTTTATTAAAGTATACATCACTTTCTTTTGTTGGGAAATATACGCATATATTTGAATCGGTTAAAGCTCAGCACACCTGTCGGCGGCAAGGGCAGGTGGCCATTCTAAGTACAGCACGACTCAAAATATTATTTACTTGTACTTCCTGAGAAGAGAAATCAACGTAGTGTTAAAGAAAACCTGTTCACTTAGAATTACAGTGTAGTTAAAAAGTACTGAGGCAACACTTTGGTAAATGTGACACTGCCACACAATTTATAGACCACATTTCGCGATTTGTTTTATTGTATTTTCTTAAATAGTTTTCAAAAGCACCGCATTACGATTGTTAGATGCAATTAAACGATGAAAAATTACATATCGTTACAAGTTGGGCAAGGTACGCTGGGGGTGGAGGTATTTTTTTAAATAAAAGAAAATACGTAAAGCAAACCTATATTTTATTTATAGCTATACACACCAAAACGCCTGACTATCACTAACGAGCAATGTTACAATCACGAGTACATCACAATTTACTGGCAAATAAAACAAATAATTAAGTTGATGTATACATAACAGTTAAAATTTCAAAGCAATTAAGACTTAGTGCTCTATACAAACACTCCTACGCACTCTCAAATAGTGGACCCTACGTCCTAATTCGGAGCACCCCGATAGTCCTCTTGATGTACCAATACGCCCTCGTGGACACTACTTCTCCCAGCATACAGTACCGCCGAATGTCCTCAAGTACCACTCACAACCTGTCACTGTCACCACGATCCACCAACTTGCGTACAAGATGCATCTCGATAAAAACTCTCTTGTCTGTTGTGCATCTTCTAGAAATACTCCTAATCAAGAGTCTAGAAATCTCGCGGTGACTCTCCGTCTCGGAGTTACGAGAAACATGTCGCATCAGGCTCAAAGAACGTCGGGGAGCAGTGAGTAGCTACGAGAATTCCCAAGGCCATGATATTAACTGTAATCAGAGTGTTTACGAAACTCGAGGTAGACGTGCAGCTTGCAACTTCGGCAAGGCACTCAAAACCCGATACACACAATCCATAATTCAGTATAGAATGCCGTACCAAATTCTGTGCAAGTAGCACTGCGACAGTGTGTACACAATTCCGTACTTAATTTCACAGAGAGTGCCGTCCTATTTTTTCACCGTGATGTATGTTTACGCGCATGCGCAATGCACACTTTCAGCCACTACGCATGCGAAGTAAGCAAGCTGGGTTGCCAATGTGATTTGAATAGAAATAAAATTCTTTATTCCTTCTAAATACACGACTGCCGGAGTTATCGAAACGTAAATATACAACTTATTTTGGAATCACATGCATGTCTTGTTTACTAAATACCTTTCTAGAATTTTTTTTCGATGTTTTGATTTATTTATTTATTTATTATTTATTTTCACATCGTTATTACTGCAGGAAACACAATCTTTCAGTTTTGTTTATTGATCCTCTGGAGCAAAGCTCAAGAGCGAGGACCTTTTACAGTAAGATTAACATGATGAGGCGAGGAGAGTACAGACAGGCGGAATTAATACAAGTCAATAAGAAAAACTAATATACAGACAAGATCAATACAGAGGATTCGCAAGAAGAGAAACTGAAATAACACAAAACAAGTAAAATAAAAATATATATATCATAAGAGGAGGGGGAAACCCTCTCCTAACTTAACTTAAGTAAATTTATAAAATACTAGTGACTTTAAAAATGAATACAGTTTACTTACTACACAGCTACACACACACAAAAATAAATAAATAAATAAAAAATTAGGTCACTACTGTAAACTGAGTAGCAAACATATGCTTAAAAGACATAGGATACCTGAAATTATACTTTCTGGGTTGCAGCAACCAACACCACGAATATATATTTCTTCTTAATGTTCCGAAAGTTGTTAGAAAACAGTGATGATGTGTACGCAACACAGAAGTTTTGATACATCGTTCTTGTATATAATCGCTATCGATGTTTATAAACAGAAATAAGTGAGGAATTGAGTAGAGAATTAAGTATAGTGTGTACTGGACTTAAGAGAAATATGACCTGCATACTGCACTTTCTGCACACCGCCGACGTTTTCGTCCTGCCGCCACTGTCTCAACTTACACTGCTCGCAACAATAACCTGAAATACAACATTTGCTGAAAATTGGAGTATACATTGCAGTGTGATTATTAACGTCAGTCGAACAAATTTTATTTCGTGATATTTATTGTCACTCGCACAACGTATTAAAGCCATTTTAGAAATATTAAACAATTTCTGAGTAGTGACGTAATTTATTCAAATTGCCGAAACAAAATTGTACGCAAAATTTGACTCGTTATGCAACCGATGGCATTAATTTCAATATTATTTTCATCTTGCAGACGTGTAACTGGCTAAGTGACGTTAAAGAAGCCAGTACTTACTCGCATATTGTTAAATATTTCTGAAACTACTCTATGATGTGTGAGTGATAATAGATGACATGAAAAGTAAGATTTGATGGGCTAAATCAATACACACACTTTAATGTGTTTCGACGTATAAGACTTAATTATTATATGTCATTGTTTGGTTACATTTAATTATCGCGAAGTGATGCTTTCCAGAATATCTTGCAGATAAAAAATAAATATAAATATATCGTGAAATACTGCTTTAAACGCCACGATGCCTGTACTGACTCGCAGTTTTTTTACACACCAGTACTTCTACGTTAGCCGCAATATTTTGTTTGCCTAAAGTTTGCAGCAAGATTCAGTGCATTTTCAAGCGTGGTAGGTAGCCCTGAATATGCATATTACTTGTCTACAGTAAGAGTTACGAAATAAATATTAAAAAGTCAAGAGGCTTCTAAAAGTTTTATCCGTGAGTCTTCAGAAGTATATTTTTCTCGAGGATTGTAGCTACCTTCAGCAGTTTCTTTCGAGCACAAGCACTTCGAAGAATTTATAAGACAATTCGCCTGGCAGGAACGTGGTTGACTTAAAATTCACTGTAATTCTGCTGGTGATGTCCCCGCTTCTCATTTTGTCTGCAACGTGAATATTTTTAACAATATACTCTTGTGTATATATTTTTACGATTTCAAATCGCATTTCGAAATGTTAAACAATGTCTGGGTACTGGAAAACACATTTTAGATGTGCTTCAAAAACAATGGAAAATATTCTAAATAGACGTTTAATAAGATAAAATTCGTATATGTGTGGAATTATAGTGGCAATCAGGTTTATAAAGTTGAATGTATTTGAAATGTTTTGAACCAGTGTGGCACCATTAATATATATAAAAGTACAGTTCAATTGACGTTGTGGTAAAACTGTTACAAATGCCAAAAAATTAATTTTAAGTGGCAGGAATACTGAACAGTGTGTTTTGACAAAACCCCTAATGTTATCAAACATAACATTACATTCTGCGAAAAAATAACCCTCGCCTTTAAGCCTCACACGTAAGTTCTAGGTTACATTATATATCCAGCTACTTGTTCGTTATTTAATATCTCAGCGAAGGTAGTGCTAGATTCCGTGAATATATTCATGCAAGTTTGCTATTGAATCAATGCAGGATTTTATAAATTGTTACCTGACGGATAAAGTAACTGAAACGCACATGTATTAAAAATATAACTCCTTACACGGAGTTCTCAACGGGAAGACTGCCGTATGTTGAACGCCTTACAGGCGATGAAGCAGGCGATAGACGAGCAAGAAACGACCTTATTATCCGCCTCTCCTGGCACCGATCATGCTCATTGTTTCATCTTATGTATGGTACTATGTAATTTTAAAATATTATATACTCCGTTTTTAAAACGGAATAAAAAGATCAAAATAGTTTATCCTACGAAAATACTTCTACGATTAAAACAAAAACGCAAGGCGCATGCAATATATATTTGACGCATGAATATTTCACCTATATAACTCACAATTTTATTGCACTGCAAATGATATGAACTGTTACGTGAATTTTCTCAGCGACAGCTACTCTCTACACTCCTTTCTACAATATATCTCTTCTGAGCTAAATTTAAAGTTTCAAGTCTCCAAATCATCGGGAAGTTATATTAACGCGGTAATTTTTTTTTTTTATATTTTATGCGATTTTTTTTCTATTGCGTTGCATTGTCCTTAAGTTCTGAGCTATGATAAAAAGTTCAGGTTTCTAGCTGTTCGGGAAGTTAGTTTAAAATCGATTTCAGCATTTCTATCGAACGGACAAACAGCCAGACGAGACAGCGAAACCCCTATAAAAAATACTGTTCATTGTTACCTTACAGACAAACAGTCAATAAAGCTACTTAGTAAAGACGTGTGTAAAATGTATGTTTATTTTCTTGTTTGTTCTTCTTCTATGGGTTCCTATAATATTCATACGATTGTAAAGTAACTTTGGCGAGGAGTTGTATGGGCGTCTGTGCAAAAAAAATGGCGGTAAAAACAGGGTAGAGGGTAGGAACGAGCTTACCCCAGAAAATATATAATTTAGTAAAAAAAAACTTTGTTACGTTGTTATGCGTGCATCCGTGAAGGTTTCTGTCAAAAACGATATATACTTGGGAGGGCCGGGAAACGGAGTTCAGGTGCTGAGCGGGGCATCCAATACATTTAGTGAAGGAAAAATATTGGTAAGTTGGGCGTGCATCTGCAAATGTTTCTGTCATAGTTGGCTTTGGGAAGGGGAGGCAAAACGGAGTCCAACGGCAGAGCAGATTACTCAAAAATTTTAAGAAAAATTAATTAAATTGCATTACAACACCTGCCAGGACAGTTAGTCATTACATAAAATTCAAAGCCGTGACAACACTGAGTGGTTACGGCAAATGATATAGCCAACATGCCTAGACTAAGCTATGCTTTTATGTTTTCCCGATTCTCTCTCTGGAATAATGTATACGATTTCGTCGATTTTGCTTCATGCTTTTTTAAATATATAATAAACTAATATAATAATAATGCATTGGCATACAATCAAAACACCTTGAACTTACGAACTTACTTACATTTTGCACATTCCCTGATGTGTTTAGGTACAACGATTTTTGAGATTTTTAGAAAACACATCCCAATAACATTTTCTTTACCATAACACCAATTTGGTTATTTCAGTAGAAATTTTTGTTCATCTAGGATTTCGACTATCTGCAGCCCCACCTCGCAACAACCAATGAGCCGCCACTGCTCCCAGTACATGCCAGTCCTACATAAATATACTTCCGAAAATGTTCATTTGTATGGTATTTTCTGACGGGAATATAGATCATAGGTGTATTCAGACTTTTTTTTTTAAAGCTGTAAAGCAAGATGTTTTCACTGCAAGCCACACAGCTTCAAAATATTTGTGTTTTAAAAGCGCTCTACACAGACAAAATAATAATTTTATAACTATATGAAATACTGTCCAGCTCTTACACATTACATTAATAATACTTTTCTACAAATAAAATATTTTTCTGTTCCATAAGTTTTCGTACAAGCACAACACAGTAGCGATTTAACTATTTTCGCTACATACCCAAAGTAAAAAATATTCAAACGATACAAATGAAATATTTCAAATGAAAGTAATTGTATTAAGGTACAAAACGACACACAATTTAAAAAATACAGATACTCAAAGATACTCAAAAATGTACGCACATTCAAGAATAGTTTTTAAATATAAGTAATTTTTTACGTAAAATAATGAACGTGTCATTCTGTAACTTAATACATTTACTTTCTCTCTAAGTTATTTCATACGTATCGTATGAAATTTTTTTGCTTTGAGTAAGTAGCGAAAAAAAGTAAAATCGCTGCTTTAACAAGCACGTGTATAAAAACTATGGAATCGAAAATATATTTAATTTTTGAGAAATCACCAGTATTGTAATGTGCCAGAGTTGGACAGAGTTCTATAAAGTTATGAAATCGCGAATTTTTTGGTGTAGAACAGTATTCAATAAATTATTTTTGGTGTAGGAGACACGTAAGACTTTATGAAAGGATTATCCACTGATTGCGTGCTTGCAGTGTGGAGTGTATTCCAGCGACTGTCTTGCGTGTCGCGGCCCGGTAATGACGCATGTCGGACGGGCCACATGTGAACGCATAGTGCCGGGCCCGCAGTTCAAAACAGCTGTGGCGCATGTGATTGGCTTATTTATCATTTTCACTGCGCATATCTCCGCGAACACCCGCCACTGCGAAGTGCTTTTAGAACGTGAGCCCAGGCCGCGTAACAGGGTTTAACACCGTCGCATTAGCTCCGCCAGTGCTGAAATGTTTGCGTTCAGTTTTTACATTTTGCGAAGAACGGATTTCGCACCAACAGATGTACTTCAATGCAAATGTATGAATTTCACACAAAAAACGGTTTTGAGGTGCCTAAAGAATATTTGTCAATATGGACCTACGAAATAATTTTGTAGTGGTTACAAATTGTTTTTGTAGCCACTGCAAAAGTTATTGGGGACTGCTGAAATTTTTCATGGACACTACAAAAAAATTTGGTAACGTCTTGTATGACAAAATATTTTGCGGTGAATAATAAATATTTTTTTCAGTTTACAAACGAATTGCTCAATTACAGGCTACATGTAAACAGAATAGCGTAAAATAAAATGGAACAATCCGTACCGTAAACTTGGTACATTTTTCACCAGCAACGCCAAAAGTATTCATTTGTAGGACATTTTGTGAAGGAGAGCCGGTTCATAGGTGGGTATTAAAAAATAAATAAATTTGTTGTCATATTGTAGAGAACGCTAATCTTACACCAATCAGCATAAAAATTTGTTAAGTGGTGCTAATTTAACCATTCCGGTGCAAAGTCCTAGTTAACGGTACGTACCACTCCATTGTATTCGTCAATACTCGCATGCAAACTTTTTAATATCATGTGCTCAGGTTGCTATCTACTAGAATACTCAAGGGTATAGATTCACTTGTTTTATTATATTAGATATGGCTCAGTGCCTGCCGCACCTACTTAAACCTACCGCTGACTTATTTGTTTATCTTGATGCGGCCTGCATTGCTATAGGCACGGTTAATTCTAACACAGATGGAAAAGATCAATGGTAAAAAATATGTTTAATGCAGGGAGAATTTCTGCCGCTTGAGCGCTGGTAACGGTAAGAGATACCACAGAGCCTTCATTAATTGTAAGTTATATGACGTTAATAATTTGGAAGCCAAAATTGGTTGTTTTTTCATTTTAAAATTAAATTACACAACCTCTCTTTGCCAAGTCAAGCTAACTTAGATTTTAGTACGGTCTCTTATTTTCCTAGTCCCGTTAGCGAAAACGGCGTAACTAGCCGCAGAATTTTTCGCTGTGCCAAACTATCCCACAAGAAAACACGTTTCCTTTCCAGCCTGTAGTAGAATTAACCTCGCTATATGTTATCATATGGCGACTTTTAAATATCCTTAAATCTGTAGGTAAACAAGCATTCATATTACTAAAAAAACACTCAAAAACATAATCTCATATATGTGTTCTTACATTTTATTCCTGTGGCAACATTTTCCTCTTTTTCCATGCAGAAAATGGCTTCAGTCAGAAAGTGATTTAATTTAAAATGATTGAGCTCCGTCGAATGTAATTTAACACGAAAATCCTATCCTTACTCACGCCATCTCTCACGGTTAGTCAGCGTCTTTAAAGCTTGCATTATCGAGTCTGAAAACATCGTATAGTGATGTACAAAATGTAGGCGTGGTACGCATATCATGCTCCAGGCAGTACATGTGTGAGTCTCAAAGGCCACCGAAAATTAACTACGACAAAATATGAGAAATAATAATTTAGATATGGTAATTTTGGTTACCCTACATTGTATGTCGTTTATAAGTATCCAAGAGTTTCTGCACTATATTGACTGTAAAACGTACTTATATTCCATGTTTTATTCAAATTTATGGGAATTACGAATATTATTAATTGGTGTCTAGCACTGTGGAAAAGTCGTACAACACTGAACTCATATTCGGGATACTCACGGTTCAATTCTCTTTATAGCCTTTCTGACTTTGATTTTCCAAGACTTCCCCGACTTCAGTCCAGGCGGATGCTGGGAGGATTCGTTTAGAGCCTCACCTACCACGCGCTTAAAATGCGTTGTAGCGTGTTCGTAAATACGTTTTTTTACGAAACTATTCCACATATGCCCATTGTGTCAATGTACGGAAAGAAAATTCCTTTCAAACGATGACTGAAGGGGTGTTTCAAAGCGCCCCGTCGATTAAAAACACCATTTCGGAGCCCCTCAAAATTGCTAAAAACAGCTTTTCCAACATGTTTCATCTAAAAAATCAATCACAGGGTTCATGCTAAACTACCGTAGAAGCATGCAATGGATCAGCTTAAAACTTTCCACCAATAAAATATGGGGTTACCGCTGAGAATGTCAGTCAGACGACTGATCTGCGATACCACAGCACGCCGTTTTACTGTCTTGCGGTAGAGGCGATACCGCACCAGATGAGCCGGTCAACATCGCCCTTAGCGTCGTGCTTCACTCACACAAACACCGGACAGTAGGCGGGTGCCTTAGTACATGCCACTGCCGCTTCATTTCTTATTCCTGATTACCAGAGCCACTAAATCGCTTCCATATTGATGAGACGTTAAGCCCTTCTTACCTACCGTAAATGAAGTGAAAGGTTAATTATTTGATCGTAAGTATATTATTGTTGCTAGGCTTGTGACCTGAGATCGGTGGCAAAAATTAACACAGCTTATTCTTGTGAAAAAAGAAACAGGATCGCAAAGTGATGCAACCCGCGGGGTATTGAAGCTACACGGGTGGTAGATCTTGAAGGGGTTCGCCAATCTGTGACACAGTGTTTCAGAAATAATAACTTCGTCGTTTCTTCTGAAAACTCGAAATTATTTTGTTGGGTGGCTTTACTGCAGTACTGCTTAAATATTACGCGTGTGTATGTCTCAGCCATATTTTCGACTGTCGGTGGACAATACCAAAGATAAAATGGTTGGCAATGCATGTTTTCAGAAAGCATTCTGCTTTTCTACATACTAGATATAATAATAATATTATTATAATACAATTCCCTAAACATAATTTTAATTAAATTTAAATTTTAAGAGGACGATACTGTAACACGAGATCATTAGCTACTACTTTATCACATATAGGCTTACACGAGCACTACTTAGCTACAAAGATTTCATAAATAAAATCATAAAGATATATTTGTGGCAGTGGAGGCAACGTGAATGTAACGAGAATATATATGATGAAATTAACGATACGTTTTTATGTAAGAAGTAATTGAGCCTTTTTTCTGTAATAAACCTATCAATGCGTGTATTTCGCTAATACCATCGCCATATATGCATAGTAGTTGCAAAAGCATAGCAACAACTATACACAGTTTATTTTTCAAAGTAACACTGGTGGTGTAAGCGTACCTCATACACAGGAGTGCCAAAGCTTCAACTTATCTTGAATACTGGGTCTTATATATAAATTTTCCGGCGGGAATTTATGAATTATTAAGGAGGCAAATGCTACGTGTTTTCTTTATTAAATAGTTTTCCGAAGTCTACGGTTTTCCTTGGCACGCCTACAAGATTATTATTAGTTAAGAAGCATGCCTAAAGAGGTGCAGTAGCATTTCATAGACGTGTAAATACCGGTTATTGTGCTACCTTATTATAGTTGTTTTAACACGCAAGGGCCGTTTGTTCCCTACATCTGTCTTCTGGCATTCGCTATGAACCGCTGCAACTACCTACAACCACTGTGTCCTTGAATATCTATAACTTTTTCAGAATACTTAGATGTTGAACTGATATTACTTTCTTTTCCTTCGTTTTAGCTTAGCTGTACGTATAATCTGTTTCATATAGGTTTGGATAAATTTGACAGCAACTTATGGGCAGTAATTTTCAGTATTTTGTGATTAGTTACACAATGCAAGACATTTTTAGCTCTAAAATTAACCAGAAATGTCCATTTCAGCATTTTTACTGAAAAATTTGTATTGTGTAGTGACACAAATAACAAAATATTACAAATTTTGGCCCATAAGTTTCTGTCAGATTTATCCAAACTTATATGAAATGGAGTATATGTATGCTTATGTCACTTTTGCATGAAGTTTTTTTTTTTTTAATTTTATTTAGTAAACTTTAATTTAGGATTTATATTACATTTTGTCGAGAAAACAGAGTGTAAAATATTTCACACAGCTTCCCACACATAAAAACGCGCAGTTCTACAAGCAGACTAACACAAAGTTAAGTCGAAGTATCTAAATCCTTTGCTTCTGATTCGTTGAAAGGATTTAACTGGGCGAATTACAGCTCCAGTGACGGAGCGAGGTGGCGCAACGGTAACACGTTGGACTCACATTCGGAAAAAACGGGGTTCGATTCTCGTTCCCGGCCACCGTGATTTCGGTTTTCCATGGTTTCCCGAAATCTCTCCTGGCTAATTCAGGAATGGTTGCTTAACAATTGCCATGGTTGATTCCTATATCAGTACCTGTCCTTGTGCGAAGTTTTATACAACTTTCTCTAATGACCTCATTGTCAACGAGACATAAAGCCCAAAGGAATTTTAAAAAATCGAAAATGGAATGTCTTCCGGAAATGTAATGTTTCTATTATTGGCTTGCAGTCCCCGTTATTGGTTCTGTATCACTCCCTGCTCCATTACAACACATTCTCGGTGTGCGCCAATTATTATTTGTACGAAATGTGTTCTAAAAAACTCATGCACATTACAGGACATTGATTCATTTTCAAACTACTGAGTTCAATGTACGAGCACCCGATAAATGTGTAGCACAGTAAATATGTAAACTATACGTCACGTATTGTATGTGGTACTACTGCGTTAGCACCTTTAGGCTGTCTTCATCAACGTTGTACACCGAAGAATCACAAAGCAGGGTGTTGACAGCGCTGCATCGCACAAGTGCGACTGATAACGTTACACTAGTTTGGCGGTCATAATAACATTCCAGATCTAAAAAGCAAGACTAGGTGATAAGGAGGCTGCCTAGGTTATGGATGTAACAAATGACAGCCGCTCGTGTTGACTCTCATCTGTGCACACGGCTACCCATGCAAATATTTTAAATTTTTTGGCAATGTTCAAAACCTTACTTGGTATTGTGTGTCATATTTAGTAGCGTAATTCATTCTAAGCATAAAATACTTTATAGCACAAGGATTCGACGTTATATAATACTAAGCACAATGCAAGATCTGAATACCATCTTACTGATTTATTAGCCTTATAAACAGAAGTAAACATTTTAATAATATGACATTAGACCATATAGTTTTTTTAAAGTTAATATTGCATTTTTAAATATTATACCACAACAGTTATCATTTGCCACGTCTACTAGTCTATTACGTAATTTGTGTGTGTGTGTGTTAAATTCTAACTACTCGACGTTGAATTTAACTAAAATTAAAATTAACAATTCATATAATTACTTTGGTGCCTTAAAATTGCTTTCGCAATTCTCATCGTTTAATAATTTGCTAGAATAGCATGTACAATAACCTTGACCGTAACTACTTTTTTTGACTGCAAACGAAACACTGATTAATAAACCATTACACATCGCTGGAATGCAGTACCGCGTGAATTTCCGTACGTTACTATTAACAGCTGTTTTTACAAGTTCTAAAGCCGAGAGGTATTAGTGGCAGTTCTAGGCAGGTGAACTCTTTCCAACTACACACAAGAGACTACTGCAGCGTGTAGCATCGTCTACTTACTGTCGCTAAGCTTTATCTGTGCCCCATGACAAGAAGGGCCGTTGGCGTAACAACAAGGGCTCTGACGGGTCGCAGCAGGCCCACCCTTGCCAGGCGGCCACACGTGGCGCACTGGCCCGAGGGGGGCGGGTCTCGTGCTAAGGCAGCGCTGCTGCCCCTGGCGGCCGCAACCAGCACTACCTGCCACCCCCTACCTGCCAACACCACTACTACAGGCGTGGAGCCGCCACGCGCCGATTGATTTAATCCCATTTGCGACGTGTTTGTCGGGATGCGAGCTGGCGTGCGCGCGAACGCAAGACTTTTTTCCCGTTGTGTCTCTCGGCGCTAGGCTGACAGTCGCAAGAACTAACCGAGCCAGATAACGCTTTCTTAAGCCACTGTCACACTATCTGCCTGAAACGTGTTATGTCCAACATATTCGGCAGACATGTTCGATCGATCGAGTTTACGAGGTTACACACCTAAAACATATTACAATTAAATTATATTTCTAACCCCAAGACTAGGTAATGTAAGGTAAGTGGGCTTTACGTCTCGTCGACAGCGAGGTCATTAGAGACGGTGACACACAACTTGGTACAATGACAGGAGCTGGGAGAGGAGTCGGCCATGACCTTCGATAAGGAACCATCCCAGTATTCGCCTGGAGCGATTTCGGTTAAAACCATAGAAAACCGAAATCATAATGGCCGGAGCCGGGGATCGAACCCGGGTCCTCCCAGATGCGTGTCTGATGTGATACCGCTGCGCCACCTCGCTCGGTGCTCATACTCAAAAATATGCACGTGAAACGTATTTAATTAATACCACTCATCATTCGTTCAATTTATTTTTCAAGTATTTACAACTGTGCTGTAATGTTTTTACGAAAACAAACCAATTTAAAATAGAAGATTAAATAATTTGAAGAGTTGAAAACGCACAAAAAAAAGCAGTCGTATTCGTTACAGAGCTCGTGACTCTTGAAGCACTGAAGCAACCGTAAGAGAGCGTCACAGAATAGATGTCGTTCGAAACTACTTAATTTGAAAAATGAGAGAGCGAGATTGTCTCGTTTGGTGCTTCTGTAACCGATCCATAAAGCTGAACATGTTTAGGTGAAGTAGTTCCGTGTCTAGCCTCCGCGACTTTACGGCGCTTATAAAAATACACCCACGTGAACAGGTTATGTGGATCACCAATGTTTGATGGACGTCTGCAATGATTTTCAAGGTATATTAGGATGGTGTGAATGCAAATATAGCGTACGTATTTTCCACTCGGTAAACGTTTTCCTAAATGCTCTGTCCGCCGTTCATTACTTACACTATATTATATTGATGGCCCAGTTCGAAAGAAAAAAAAACTCAAAAAATAGCATTTTTGAGTTTGGCTCACCAACACATACACAGAAGTGCACTATACCCAGGTGAAAATAAAAACAACACGTAAGTTCACTTGTTTTATTAACATGGCGCTATTTCTTATTGTCGGTAAACAGATAAAAACTGTTTTTCTTTTATTTTAATGTGTGATAATTTCAGCAATGCAGAATATAAACTTTTTAAACACCTTAACTAGTTACCTATATATTTTTGCTCCAAATTAACGTTAACCAAATATGTTAATTGACAGTTTTTCGGCGAAACGATATTCTCTTTACTTGCATTTAACTCACAACTGGGAATTTTGAGTTGTTTCCCTTTTAAACTGGGCCATCGATATATGCATTTGAATACAGTCAGTTGAAATTTCGGACAAGGGTACTCTTAACTAGGGTGAAATTTCAAACTCCAGAGACGTAAAATGCTGGCTGACATACCCTACTCTCGTAAATCCCCATAAGAGCCTTTAGTTTATTTATTTTATCTCTGGAGGAATATTCTACCAAACATTCAAATGTACGTTTGTATATTACGAAAGGCGGTTTCATGGACACTAAAAAATATTTTGCGAAACCTTCACCTGGTTATTTTCTAATACTGTTGTTGTAGGAGATGTTTCATATATTATTTGCTGCTGTTCTTTCAATGCCGCATTGACGAATTTATCACATGTGTAACATCCTGTCCTCACATTCGTACGGTCCCCAGGTTCCGGTACCGGGCATCCTGATTTCGTTGTTTTCTTTTATGGTTACTCGAAATTGCCTCAGGCGAATACCAGGTCGTTAACAAAGGCCATGGGCGATTCCTCTCCCAGCTCCTTACTTTAATTTGCGTGCCATATTTATATAATGACTCCGCTTACGAAGAGACGTACAGCGCACTTAACGGACTGACTTTTGATACTGAAAAACATGTAGTTACACTTTCGCCTTAAGAGGCCAGTCCAGTGTTTCAGGCGCATGTATGCAACCCGCATTAACCCCATATAAATCAAGGCTAATATTACCTTCGCTGTAGCAGTGAGAATATTACACATATTAACATTACCTTCGCGTTTTATGAAAGACACATTCGTTCTTATTTTCGCTCCGTTCACCGAAGTCAAGTATAGAGAATGGTAGACTATAAATTTTACATAACTTTTTTTTTGTATTAGGTTTTTCATGCAACCGTACTTAATTTTGCCAAACGCAGATCACCTAGGCGATCCAGGACTCGAATTCCGGCGAGCTCGGTCACGGGTGTTTCGTATGTGGGAAGAGTGGCGGACGTTGCTGGCAGGCTTTCTCGGGGTATTCCCGTTTCCCCCGCCTCTGTCATTCCGTCGCTGCTCCACACTCATATCACCACAGCTCATACATTCTTCGGGCCGGACGGGCGACAGGCATGTCTCGCTAGCCGAGCAACCGGCCCAACCTTCACCCCGGCTCTCTCTCATACACAATGTGACCGCGACAAAAGGCGAGAACATACAGTCGATTTTCATTTCAGTAAGAGCTCTTCGTGTTTATTTTTGTAATCTATTAAGCAATATAAAAATCAACCCATCGAGTTTACTTAAATGTAGCACCAATGGCTCAAAATTATAAAAATAAATCACGTTCTTGACCGGATCAAACAAGTCTTTCACGTTCCCGCTGCTATTTTCCTGAATTTAGACACTTTTAAGGGGTGCGTTATTATTATTTGTTTCCTGTTGGGCTGTGACGCTACTAATCCAATCTCTTTAATCGCCAAATGAAGTCAGTGGACCAAACTCTTATATGAGTTAATTGTGACTACGAGCCGACATTGATCTTTGACTCATTAATTAACTAGAAACGTGTTTGTACGCTTGATTCGACTAATTTTGTAGTCCTTATGTTTCTTAATGATGTGCTTTGGTGGGCCTTCGTTTACATAGTAAAACAAGCAGTGGGGAGAAGTAACTTAATGGGAACCTTTATTTCTACATACATGCTATTGCAAAGCCATGTGGTCTCAGAATATCCATGATGAACATCTGACATAATTTAACATACTCTTGGAAGTCAGTCTTTGTAAAAATTATGTTGAATACAAATACGCGTACATTCCATTATGAGGATCGTTAGTTAATTATATTATTGGTACGTTGCTTTATCTAGAATCAATAGTAATGAGTGGGATTTTATATAAAATTCTAATTTGATCATAGTATGTGGACAACTCAGTAAAATAAATAATTTCAACTACTGCACATGAAGAGTAATTCAAGCAGAGACCTCGTTTTGCCACCTCGCAAACTGTCAGGCTCTGTTTAATAAAAAAAAAAAAAAAAAAAAACCAAACGTTCCCATTTTTTTCAATAAGAGGCACCCAATGTGTATTTTTGTTTAGCGTCACCGTGTATTTACGAACGGCACATTTGCTAAAGTGCAAGTAAGTAAAGCGAGTCGTTTTCTTGTTCAGCTTAATGTATGTTATTTTACAACGCCTAAGCGTTAATTCATTTTACTAAGTAACTGATGTTAATGTTTGAGGCCAGCTTGAAAGCTGAGAGAAACGAAAATTATGGAGAATATCTCGTGTGTCGTGCGAGGACGTAAGTTTATGTTGCGAACAAAGGTATTATTTACAAACTGCTAACATAATTGCTACAAAGTATATTATGCGTTTGCATTTACTGAACCATTAGTACTATATACTGAAGAAACTAATTAGTATATTTCCGTTAAACATTTTTTGTATTTATTTCATGTCATTTTTTTTATTATTATTTTAATTACGCCTATAGCTAACATGTGTTCCCTTTTTCGTTTATGTTGACATGTTAACCCTAGCCTGGTAGGATTCCAACTATAACTAAAAACTCTTTTTCGAAATAGTCTACTCTCGCAGTGGTAGCGTATGGGAAACTGAACCGTTATCATGGATGTACGACATAGCTAAGTCGCGACGGGACGGGAACGTCTCATCTGTTGTCGTCAAGTGAAGCTTGCTGCTTGCATCTGTTTTCTATTTCCCTGTGTCGTCTGTTTTAACAACATATATATTCCAATCACTGTTCATTTGTGTTGCCCCCGCTGTACTCGTCCTGTATCGTCACGACTTCCAAGCAGTTTACTTTGTATATTTGTCGGTTTTGGCTTTGTGTCGTTTCCATCGACACACGGAAGAATTTGTCTTATATAATTTAATCCATGTCTTATATTTGTTAACCAACGGGAAATACTGGTAAATTTGTACACTTCCTTGCGAAACTAATTTTTATTATGTTTTTCTGCCACACAGCAATACTAGTTTGCAATGGCGTGAGTTCATGAACATGGTTCAAGTTATTTTTTGTGTATATTTCAAATGTTTATACTAAAAATGTCCGAGTGTTCTGTTCAGGGGTTAGCGTTTCTGGCTGGTAGGTCAAGGGTCCTGAGTTCGATTCCTGGCCGGGGAGAAAAATTTACATAATCTTATTGTAGAATGCTACGTCAGACAATGCCTACCGTCCAGTTAAATACGTCTTGTCTAGTGTGTAGTTGCCAATAACTGCAATGGCACATACACAGTAGCATGATTCAGAACTATGCGTCATGTATTGTGAATTATAGAGCAGTAATTGTGCGTTCTAACGTATGTTCATATAATATTTTTTGTTCCTTGAGATGTGGTAATTGTTCTTCCAAAGTACTTACATGTTTCTTAGCAACTTCACGTATATCGACAAAAGACACGGGAGTTAATTTTAGGTTCTGCTGTGCGAAGCGTAATATACACTCTAAAAATAGTTAGTAAATTTGCCACACGTACGTATAGGAGAATTAAGAAGGTGGGTATGGTAGAATTGTTTCCCAGACATCCATGGTAGCTCACCTAAACATTTTTATAAAACAGTAAAATGTATACTTAAATTACCGGACTTGTATTGTAACAAGTGTAAAAGTTTGCATATTTACAAAGCGGAAGTATGGTAACTGTCCTATACTGCGTTTAGGTTCACTACTTCGTAAACATATTAGGAAGTTTTTTTTACAGTATAGCGAGTTATGTAGCAATTGTTTTAATAGACTATGCAGTTAATACAGGAAAGCATACGATATCCAGGGGTTTGGAAAATACTGCATGATTCGAATATTTGGAGGGTTCTCGTGTTCGTTTTTAAACTAATTGTGATATTTATTTTCGCTGAAATAATGTATATTGAATACAAACAGAAGTCTTCGACGTGTCTCGTCTGGACTGATGAAATATTGCCCAACGTAAAATTTACAACTGCGTTATCAGGTTGCGCTGCAGGAGAATTAAAACACGCAATCATAGAAGTGCAAGAGATGTAAAAAATGGTTGTAAATATGCGCCTGTCAAATATTTCGGCACAAGTGCATTTGATTTGTTCGCTCATGTGCAGCTAAATAACGTGTGGATCTACTCATTTACAACTGTAACTATATGTGCAAGTCGAGATCCACACCTGCTTCTTCTACGTTGCGTCGGCGCAAACATCAGGTAGTAATATTTAATTGGAGACGTGTAAGAAAAGAACTAGCTGCAGAGTATTTGTGCTAAAGTTTTCGAGCAGTATTTTCTTCAGAGTGAGTGAATAAATTTTGGTCAGTGCTAAAGGCGCCCGCCTGGTGGCCGTGTGTTTGTGTGAGTGAGGCACGGCGCCAAGGGCTATGTTGTCCGGCTCATCTGGCGCGGTTTCATCTCTCCTGCAAGACACTGAAACGGCGTGCAGTGGTATCGAATACACCTCTCTATTGTAGTTTCACACGAATCCCTTCAGTAGTTGTTTATATATAATATATTAAAAAAGCCGTTTTTAGCCATTTTGAGGGGCTCCGAAACGGTCTTTCTAAGTAACGTGATGTTTTGAAACTACTATTCCTATGCCGTTTGAAGTGTTTGTTATTTTCGTAAATCAACACATTTGAAGCACTTTTAGTAGTTTCTGAGCTAAAAGCGTTCTGCTGGCACGCTGCAACGCTGTTTACAAAGCAGGCAGGCGGGGGCCTTAACATCGAGGTTTTCAGCGCTGGGCAGGAGTGACATGATGTGAGTATGGAGTAGCGCTGGAATGAAAGGGCGGGGGAAACGGGAGATCCCCGAGAAAACCCGCCGACCAGCGGCATCGTCCGGAATATTTTCTTCCGATTCTTGCATTAGTGTACGCATGAGTGGTCTTGTGTAAGATAATGTTTTGTGCTATGTAAATGCTGCATCAGGAAACCTGGGATGTCTAGAGAAATGGCAGGTACCGCAAAGGCCTATTGTATAACGATAATTATTAAGAAAGTCGCAAATAACATATTTATAAGGATTGACTTCGCCTATTATAAGCATGCTAGGATTGGTATTCGTCAATAGAAAAATAGTCGTATGACACCAGGAAAGTTCAAGTCTCCTGTAGTAATTGCTTGGTCAAAACCAAAATTATTTTTTTCAAGATAACTCCAAAATACATAGGCTATATTTCAAGCGGTTACGCCTGAAGCAACATAAACAATTTTCAGTTTAACTTAAACGTATACCATTCAACTAACTAGCTTTCAAATACTCTGGTATATAGGCCCCTAAGTTAATACTGATAATTTTACCAACTAATAATTTTATCTTTTTTTCGAGTATTTCGAAATGAAGAAAGACTTTCGAAATAAATGTGAAGAAAATTCGTTCTCCAATACTCAAAGGTTTGTGATTGCTGAGTACCTAGTCGTTTCTAAAATTTCCTTTTTGGTGCTGTATATATGTATTTACACGCTTGTATATTTTATAATTACTTAGAAACCAAATTAAGCGTTAAATTTTGCTTCTCATTAATGTTTAGTATTAAACTTACCATATTTGTAAGTCTGTTGAAAATACATTATGATTTTAGGTTGGCAACTTTCCTGGTCCAGAGAACCATTCTTCTCGCGCGTCGTATTAAAATCAAGTTTACAATTGTAAATGGTTGACATGTTAATGTCTTAGAGGATGATCAATCCGTAGAGCCAAAACAATGATATAGTCTCCCGAACATCCATATTACGAAGATGAGAGACAGGAGTGTTAAATTCCCAATTTTCAGAAGTTACCGATTTGTATGCAAAAAAACTACAACCCACGAATATTTCTGTTGCCTGCGCGGTAAGAGAGTCCAATAGAACATCGGAAACAGTGTATTAACTTTAAGTAGGTAACATTCCGCTGATAGAGGATCGGTGTCAATATATGTAAACGTGATGGTTTAGTTACTTGTGGTTGCTCTGCTGTTTGTAAAAACATTATGAACATAAACTGAACAACTTTTGTGGACATAGCCAATTTTCGAGCGAACATCGCAATAGCGTATGTTCACAAAAACGGTTCAGTTTATAATACTAACCCACTGCAGGAATTGATGAAAGATCACAACACTATGAACATTTTACTGGTTTCTCCAATCATTGATTACCTCAACCAAAATTATAAAACATTTGACTTCAAGTACTTCACAGTAGGTAATAGTTATCTTTCATGGTAACTACGCTACTTTCACAACTGCAATTTAACATTCAATTTATATTTTTACCAAGATTTAATGTGATTGGACCAAACAATGTGTAATGTGTAGATAAAACCTTTGAAATCATTAAAGGAAAAGAAGTCCGGTTACCAAGTCATGTATTCGACCTGCTGGTACACTTGAATTAATGTTTCTTTTCTGCTAACGAAAAAAGCGTTGTTTTCGTATATCCAGTTTATGTCTCTGCCACACGCCATGTACAAAATTTCGAAGTTTCCGCCCGACGCCAACAATCAGGTTAGTTAAGTGCATTTCATTTTTATATGTATTGCCCCTCTTTGCAGCACATGACGAATCGACAACCTACCAGCTGACTTGATAGCGTAAGCATGCGGCCGACGGGCGTGTTCTTGTCTGAGAGTACACTCAGAGGAGTGGAAAATAAGGGGCAACATTGACCGGAGAGGAGTATCAGTTAGTATAGAAGAGGAAAAGGACAGAAAATACGAAAACACGCTTCACTTTTGGTGGGTTTCCTCGCAAAAATATTATTTTATTAAAGGGTTTCAGTACAGAAATGTATGCGCAAGGGATGCATCTAGGTTACACTAGTTAAATTATTTAACTAATAAAAATTTACTACTAATAAATTGAATTTTATAATACAATATTTCTCTGGAATACTGTTTTTTATAATTTTATTTATATTCCAGTATAAAAACTTCGACTTTAGTGACAGAGATGCGACTTTTTCCTTGCTCAAAGATATTTTACTGGCCTAGGTATATTATTATTTGACATATCAGAATAAACAAAACATCGTGAAATGGTAATAATTTTTTAACTAGGAACGCTACTTAAGGGGAGGATATTTCTGCGCTCCAGCCTAATTGGCTATACGCTATTAGTTGTGCATGTAAAAATTGTGACAATCAACCTCCCACCTAACTTTTCTGAGGCAGGAGGGAAGCTGCGTGGTCCCTGAGAATAACGCTGGGATCTAGACCACTGAGGTGGCATTTATCTCGGTGGCCTTGTTGAAATTTACTCTTTGGGGTAGCAACATTGAACTAGCATCAACACTGGAGGAAACCTGTTGTTTTCAATTAAAAATTAGTCTCCATACAACCCTGAAGGGGGAAAGGGAATACGATAGTAGATATGAATGAAGCTCCCTCCATCTTGGGTCTGAGTTGGAGAGAGCTTATGTTAGTTCTAGGTACGTAGCTTTGCGGGTGGCAGGATCACCTAATGTAGTAGTCTTGAAATTCATGATGACTTGCTATTTTGTCAGTCACTGGAGCTCCTGCTGGAATACAAAAGGAAAAATTCGTCCTTATAGGAAGGTGGGTTAGGTGCGTTTTCGCGCTCGCGTGTTAATGCAGCACAAACCACCACCACCGAATTCTCATATCGCCATCCGAGACCGTGCAATCACGAGACCGTGAACCAGAGTTCCCACAACTCGTTGGGTGTATCGTGAAAACAAGTGCACCCGACTGACTAGTTGCAAATCATTGAACCGGCGGCGGGGCGCGTGTATCTGTTTCACTTGGGCTCCGGACCCGTATCTAAGGCTAAGGGAATGGACGACTTGAAAAGAGGCGGAGCTTCAGTCAGGTGTGGGATACAATTCCTATCTCCATGGATACCGCAGCCGAACATAACCTTCATTTAGCTGTTTGGCTTCACATGTCCCGGATGAGATGTACGTCAAGAAAATTGATTATTTGATTGGAATTTGCGTTTTTTTCAGGTTAACATTAATATTATGTATTTGCGTATTTTAACCATGAAATTGAAACTAATATTTTTTACCCTTGCGTGCAAATCTATGAATGCGCAACATTTTTTCTTTCTGCAATTACCAACTAACAAATCAGCATGTTTGTAAACAAGCTTTGTTTCCCACAGTACTTTTCCCCTGCGGTGACGTCAGATGGCGTGTATTTAAAGTCGTCCATTACTGCCATAATCAATCAATTGCGTATAGGTGTATCGGCGGGGAGTGATGTTCCCACCAGCCACTGGTACTGGCGGGATGTAGTGTCGTGTTGCCTGTCTGAGGGTCGGTTTCACCAACCCAGTTTAACTTTACCACAAAGCGAGATTAACAAAACTCGACGAAGAGTTAAACCTGAGTTTAAGTTAGAGGTGCGTTCCACCAACAACACAGCGAGTTTAAGAGGGCGTGGTACATAATTGAACGCTAAAAGCATTAATCTGTAACAGTAGGTTTCTTGAAACCAATTTGCGAAAATTAAACAATAACAATCCTACACAATAGTTTAAGCCAACGTTTTAAAGAAAATTATTTCCAGTGTTACCAACTTCTGAGGTACAATCTCTGACGCCGGAACCTCGTGCATTTAACTGCGGCGCAAGAGATCACGCGTAACGAATTAGTAATTTTTGACAAATATTTACTAATAAAGTAGGCAAATACCATTATCTAGGATTTTCATTGAGTATTCTATCCATATTGGCTTCGAAGGAAGCGTAGATACCAATTTATGTTTTCAGAGTTTATTTATCTACCACGCACTCTTAGGGCCAGTTTCACCAACGAAGTTTAACTTTGCCACAAAGCGAGATTAACAAAACTCGATGAAGAGCTAAACCTGAGTTTAAGTTACAGGTGTGTTCCACCAACAACACAGCAAGTTTAAGTTACTAGAGATTAGTTAAACTTGGCTGCACGATGGGTAGTGTGAGCTGAGTTGCCTTAACTGTGTCGGCAATACCCGAACACTAGTCGGAAATTGCCGAATGTGAGTTTGAGAATTATTTCATTTGAAAATTTTGTTACAGCGTTCTTGAGGGGAAGGAGGGAGTGTTTGCATCATTATATCTAGGGGGGGGGGATACAGCTAGGGGGCTAGGTACCCCTTGGTAAATTTGGAGCAAAGCCAGAAAGAAAGACCAGGGGAAGATGATCCAGCAAAAATAATTTACATAATTTTATTGCTGTAAAGGTAAATGTTTTTCTACACACAATTGTTTAATTATTTTCTCATCTGTATATTTTTTGTTAACCTGAAAATACCAGACGTGAAACAGAACCTCATACACTGTAAAAAAATTGTGTACTTTTACAAAGAAAATCTTTGGAAACCCAGTTGCCAAAGAAATTCCTTGTAAAACTACGATAGTTGTCGTAATAAAATACAAAGTATATGTTTGTAAAATTACAAGGAATAGCCTTGTTGTTGTACTTTCAACAAGGAAAAAAATATTAAATGCTCACTGCACTTCATAAATAACACTAAACTTATTTATCAAATAACTTCTGAATAAAGGACGCTTACGTGAAATTATTTTGAAAATAAAAAAAAATTGGAGGTGCTAAGTGTCGAACCACTCTCTCCGCTCGTAGAACCTACGCATCTTACCTCGTTTTTTCTTTTTATAGAAAAATGTTTGGTGCAGGGGCGATGCGAAAGCTTCCACATCATCACTGCACCAAACATTCCCCCCTTTAATGTAACTTAATTTGAGTGACCTCAGTACTTTTCGTGAGACAATTTGTATAGTGACAATTTTTGAGACCCAACGGACAAACACAAATTTACACCCAGCCAGACCTGGGAATCGAACCCTGAACCTTAAGCCTTAAGGTCCTGTTTCACCAACCAAGTTTAAGCGATTTAATCTAGGTTAATCGGCACTTAATCTCGATTATACATGTTTTGGGTTTCACCAAGCAGTTAAACTCGATGTTCTCGTCTTAAGCGAGATTAAATTTAACTTCTCGATTTTGGCCGGGTAACGTCACTAATCTCGCTTAAGTTCATTATAAAATGGCGCGAGCACTGTATAAATTGGTATTTGAAGACAATACAGACGATGAAGACGTTATTCCTGTGCATCTGCCTCGTCGGATTAGAGAAATAAATCATTATTTTGATGAGTATGGTGATTCAGACTTCCAAATACATTTCCGCTTGTCAAAACAATATGTCCATTCACTTTTATTGATACCTACACCGACTGTACAGAAGTCACAGTGGTCTAGACGTAGGATGCGTAGGTTCTACGAGAAGGTGCGTGGTTCGATGCTTACCTCCTCCAATTTTTTATTATTTTCAAAATAATTTCATGTAAACGTCCTTTATTCAAAAGTTATTTGATAAATAAGTTTAGTGTTATTTATGAAGTGCAGTGAGCATTAAATTTTTTTTCCTTGTTGAAAGTACAACTACAAGGCTATTCCTTGCAATTTTACAAACATATACTTTGTATTATATTACGACAACCATCGTAATTTTACAAGGAATTTCTTTGGCAACTGGGTTTCCAAAGAATTTCTTTGTAAAAGTACAAACAATTTTTTACAGTGTATGAGGTTCTGTTTCACGTCTGGTATTTTCAGGTTAACAAAAAATGTACAGACGAGAAAATAATTAAACAATTAGGTGTAGATAAACATTTTGCCTTTACAGCAATAAAGCAATGTAAATTATATTTGCTGGATCATCTTCCCCTGGTCTTTCTTTCTGGCTTTGCTCCAAATTTACCCAGGGTACCTAGCCCCCTAACTGAATTTTCCCCTCCTAGACAGTATGATCCAAACACTCCCTCCTTCCCCTCATGAACATTGTAAGAAAGTTCCCAAATGAAATAATTTACAATCACACATTCGGCAATTTCCGATAAGTGTTCGGGTATTTCCGACACAATTAAGGCAACTCAGCTCACACAACCCATCGTGAAGCCAAGTTTAACTAATCTCTGGTAACTTAAACTCGCTGTGTTGTTGGTGGAACGCACCTCTAACTTAAACTCAGGTTTAGTTCTTCATCGAGTTTTGTTAATCTCGCTTTGAAGCGAAGTTAAACTTCGTTGGTGAAACTGGCCCTAAGTTACTAGCTATTAGTTAAACTTGGCCGCTTGATGGGTTGCGTGAGCTAAGTTGCCTTAATTGTGTCGGAAATACCCGAACACTAGTCGGAGATTGCCGAATGCGTGTTTGTAAATTGTTTCATTTGGAAACTTTGTTACAACATTCTTAAGAGGGGAGGGGGTGTTTGCTTCATAGTATCTAGGGTGGATAAGCACCCCTGGGTGACTTTGGAGACAAGCCAGAAAGAAAGAAAGACCAGGGGAAGATGGTCCATCAAATAAAATTTGCATTATTTTATTGTTGTAAAGGCAAAGAATGTACCATTTGGAAATGAACGTGTTAGTAGTGCTTGTCTGGCGCCAAAAAAATAACCGAGACTAGAAGCCTTGGTTAAAGTCATGGCTAACCAGTGGGTGTACTGGCCTGCATCTGTCCAAGAGCTTCATCGCTGCCAAGTGCGAGTGGGTGTTGTATCCTAAAAGCTATATTTTATTTAAATTCTATGTTTATGAATTTTTGTGATTTTCTCGTATTTTTTATTTTTATTACTGTTTAGAGGCCCCCAGAGCCTCGCCCTGACGAGCCGCACATGCCATCCGGCCTGAATTCATGGCGACAGTGCAGGGCCCATACTGTCTGCCAGTGCACCTATGCCCTGGTGAGGTGAGAAATGTGTGTGTGTCCGCCGCCGCCATTTCCTCGTGTGTCATCCGAGGCCGTGCTGTCGCGAGACCGAAAGCCGAAGCTTCCATAACTCGCTGGGTGTTTGTAAAATCAAATGCACCCCGACAGTCTAGTTTCAAATCATTGGAAAGGCGGCGGGGCGCGTGTAACTGTTTTAGCTGGGCTCCGGGCCCGTATTTAAGACTGTGGAGGTAGATTGTTGCCATTTATAAAATTACATGTTTGTGTAAACGGCGGGGGAGTTAAGCTCCCCTCCAGCTAGGCTGGAGTAATGTAGTGTCGTGTTGTCTGTATAGTGAGGTGAGTGTTGTCAGCAAGTGGCTAGCTAAACTCGTGGAGTAATTGTGCGTGAGTGATAATTAATGTTTTAGATTTGGCCGGGTTTATTTTAATTCGCCATTTAGTGTACCACTGTTCTAGGGTTGTTAGTTGTCTTTGCATCGCTATTAAGGCATATCTTAAGTTTGCGTGTTGTTTAATGATTGCTGTGTCGTTGGCATACATTTGAATATTAGTACCTGTTTGTGGAATGTCAGCCGTGTATAAATTATACAGAAAGGGGGAAAGCGCTGAGTCTTGTGGTACTCCTGCAGTTAGTGATCCAACTGACGATTTTGCGCCGTCTAAACTTACGAAGAATTTGCGGTCGTTTAGGTAATGACCTAGTAAATGTATATATTTTATAGGGAAACTTGTGTTTATTAATTTTTGAATGTGTCCGCGCCCCGTCAGGAGATTTTATAAACCTGACTAGGCCTGGGTCGTCGTTGATTGATTGGCCAGCAGGTTCAGCCTATCACGAGAGGCGTGGGGCGGGGCCTGCTTTATCGCAGTGGTTTTGTAATTTCCTCTGGATTTTGTGGTGCCAGAAGAATATTGAGGCATAATTATGTTAATTGTGTTACGTGGCAAAATTGCCTGAGTATGTGTTCTGTTCAGCTCCCAAGCGAGTGTGTCTGTTCCACACCGCTCGAGAGCTGTAGGGAGAGTGTCTGGGAAGGAAAATTTTTTCCCTAACTTACTGTGCTATGGTGGAGGTCTGGGGGAGGATCGGGACCTAAGTGCGTCTCAGGGCTGAGCCCCATACGACTACAAGGGAGGGATTTCATGAAAGGGGGCATGCATCGTGGCAGGGAGGGAATAGGCAGTCATGGCCGCAATTGGGGCCATGAATACTTTCCTAAGTTTACCTATAGCTATACTGTAATCTAAGAAGAGAGAGAGGGAAAAAGCGACATAGACACCGTAAAAAAAAACCTCTCGACAGAATAAGAGTGTAACCACTCAGCAGTTACATGCATTAAAAATAAAGTGGCACTGGAGAAAGTAAGGAGGTCCAGGTTATTAGTAGAGTTGTTATGATTGGGGGGCAGGGGGGCGGAAACTGTATTTTCTTTATTTATTTCATTCCTTATATTTGGTCTGGGATGGCGCTGGTTTTAACCAGGGCACTGTGGGTGAACACAATGCCCTGGTGGAGGGCGAGGTTTTAAAGGCGCCTCGACCTCCTGTATCCCCAGTAGATACCTGAAACATACTTAAAAATAAACAAATCAGTACCCTTTACTAGCTCACAGGCAAGACTTATGAGCTAGTATATGTTTAAAAGAAATAAATTAGCTAAAATCATGTCTTCGGGCATCGTGCTGGGCACAGAAAGCTCTGCGCAAGCTGTTGCCCTCTGATTGGCTGTTCGCTATCCTGCAGGTCAATCACAGCTCCGGCCAATCACAGGCCTCTGCCGTTCCGGAACTAAAGATAACACTGTAGCTAACAAATACCACAACTAAGAGTGTAAAATTGTATGTGTACAATATACTGATCAGCTAATAAAATATTGCAACGTAATTTCAACAGCGGCTGCCACTGAGCCTGGGGCTGTCCAGTGTATATTCTGCCTTTATGCTGTGGCATACGTAATGCTTCGCTGTGTTGTTTTCGTGGAGAAAGGAAATTACATGAATTTAAATTAATTATTACACGAGTTATCCCAGGTTTCCTTTGTAAGAGTGGCTTGTTATTGCTTTGTGTATTTGTGCGGCTCCTGCCATACAAACTCTCACCGGTACTGGGGCTGAAGGCTTCCAGACGGACTTAGGCAACATGACAGGCGATGATGTCAGCCCTCGTCAGCACAGGCAGAGAATCCTAAACATACCAGGCCTCTTCTCGGGAGGGGGGGGGGTGTTTATAAGTAATGCGACGAGTGTCGTCTTATAATTAATGCAACGAGTGTTGCTTAAATTAAGTTTTCGCTAACTATATTAGAACACCTAAAAATACGTACACTAAAATAGCGCCCAGCTCGTGCCACTGGCGACTGGCCAGTGGTCTGTCAAGCCTTGGAGGAAGTATTTTTTTCCTAACCTACCCTAATATACTGTGCTATGATGGTGGCCCGGGGAAGGAGTGGAACTAAGTGCGTCTCCGGGCTGAGCCCCATACGCGTACAAGGGAAAGTTTCATGCAGAGGAGGCATGCATCGCGGTAGAGAGGGATTGGGCATACATGGCCGCGATTGGGGCCATGGCTACCTCCCTAAGTGTACCTATAGCTAAGCCATAATCTAAAAAGTGAGAGGGAAATACCGGCATAGTACCGTAAATACCCTCTCGACAGAATAGAAGTGTAACCACTCAGCAGTTACATGCATTAAAAATAAAAATGGCACTGGAAAAGTAGGAAGGTCCAGGTAATTAGTAGAGTTGTGAAGTAAGAGTGGGGCAGGGGGGGGGCGGGAACCGTATTTATTTTCCTTAATTTTCCTTTTGTTTTTAAGGAGGGCGCTGGTTTTAAACAGGGCACTGCGGGTCAACACAATGCCCTGGTGGAGAGCGAGGTTTTAAAGGCGCCACACCCTACAGTAAAAAAAAAACCGTTTTAAGCCATTTTGAGAGGCCCGAATATCATGTTTCTAACAAACGTGCTGCATTTTTTTTAAAAATAGAAGCATGGTTTCAAGTTTGTGTTCTTTTCGCAGGTAAACATAATATGAATAACCTAAGCGTAGGGCCACGATTTTGTCGATTTGCCAAGGCCAGTGAGAGTAAAATCATCCAACTACAGACGATGTAGCATAGCTGCAGGTGTGCACATGACGCATCGAAACCAAATGTTGCAAAAATCTTTTCGCCATAAAATCGCGGCTCTACCTAAGCGGTTTCGCGTAAAAAAGAATACGCGTGACACGCTGCAACGCCGTCCATGCGCCAGTCGAGGACTCCTCTTAATCCTGTTGTTCGTGGTAGCCTAATGCTCCTTGGGCCCCTAACAGCGATGAGGCACTAGGATAAACCCCGAGGTGGGCCACCTAGACATCCATCGCCCTGCGGGAACAGCAGAAGCCCAGGCAGAGTTCGCACCACGTCGCACTACGGCCTTACTGGGGCCTACGCCCAGTCCTTTCCGCATGTGAGAAGCTTATAATGTCCTGATAGTGTAGGAGGTTATCACAACACAGATGGGAGACAGTGGACGTCGTGCTCCGGATGTACTATTTGGCCCTAAAATGGGGCAGGGAAAGTGACAGGAGTCGTGCCCCGTGAGTGTAGTTTTAATAGGAAAAAACGTCGTTGTATTACTTAGTTTGTGGCGTGATGACTCGGGGAAGGGGGAATTGCAGGGCTGTTTGGTTCGTTTAGCTTAGGTGCGGCTTCTTATCATTGCGTTGCTGGGCCGGGTCATAATTTGGTATAGTATTGATTAATGGGTTTGTATGTTCGTGTAGGTGATTGTACAAATTTTGGTTTCTTGTGAGAATTTCCTCGGAGATATATGGAACTTTTAAAAATTGGTGTAGTGTGGCATTACTAGTGTATCTGTCGCTGTTTGCAATTGCCCTGAGTAATTTATTTTGTATAATTTGTATTTTATTAATGTGTGAGTGAACTGCGTAGCCCCATTCTTCGCAGCCGTATAGAAGAGGTGGTTTTAAAAGTTGATTGTAGAGTTGCATTTTCTTACGTCGTGGGAAATTAGGTGCTTTAAGCATGGGGTATAGTTTTAGTAGGTTCCCGTAAGCTGTGTTGCATGTTATCTTAATACGTTCGCACCAAATCAGGTTTTTGTTGAGTGTACATAGGGAATTGCCTGCTGAAAAATATGCAGTATTTTCCAGCGAGTCTACCATTGTTCGAGTACCGTAAGTTGTCTTTGTAAAGCGGCCAGATCGTATTTAAGATTGCACATGTGCGTCGTTGTGAGGGATGTCGGCTGTATAAATAGAAAACAGGGGAATGTGTTGAGCCTTGTGGCACGCCTGCTTGTAATTCTCGTGTTGTTGATGTAAACCTGTCCAACGCACATAAAACTTGCGTTGCCAGAGATAACGGGCTACCAGATAAATGAATCGTCAGGAAAATTAAAATGTATTAATTTAAGGATTAAACCCCGTATCCAAACTTTGTCAAAAGCTTTTTATGCGTCTAACATTGTTATAAATGTGTAGGAATTTTTACTAAATCCGTCAGTGGCATCTTCTGTAATTTTTTATTAAGGGGTGTATTGTAGAGTGTTCTGCTCGAAGCCAAATAGTAAGACTGGTATCACTTTGTGTTCTTCTGCGTGAGCTTGTAATATTGTAAGTAGGGCTTTTTCAGAAATTTTACTCATGCTACAAAGGAGGCTAATAGGGCGTCTGTTTTGCAGGAGGGCTGGGTTTTTTACCTGGTTATGGGATTGTAATGACACTGGCTGCTTTCCACAAGTCAGGGTATGTTTTGTGCGTTAGTATGGCATTTAATATTATTAAAAGGTATTCCAAGGCTTCTTTTGGGAGGTTTTTTTTTTTTTTTTTGGAGTTTCATAATTTATTTTGTCTGTACCGCCTGCTTTGTTGTTTGGTCGTTTTTTTAAAATTATTTTAATTAATTCCCTAAGTGTAATTGGTTCTGGCAGCACAACCAGCAGCAATCACTCGCCCCATCTCAACCAATCCGTGTTACTCTAAGCTGCGTATTCAATCAGGAGACAGATCGTCTGTCATTGGCTGAGCAAGATAAGTGCATGTATCGATAAATATCCCAGTGTTCTCGGGCCCTGTATGCCTTTGCTAGAAGACGGGACCAAATGCTAGTTCCCGAAACGTCTGTTCGTGTCTGTAAAACTACTGTGTTTTGTTTAGTCTCATCGTTGTTTCGTATATTTTGTGGTTCATATATTTTATCTGTTTGTTAATTTGTTGAAGCAGGCCTTAAACCTGAGTTGTTTGCTTGGTGATGTCCGTTTTTTTATTCCTCTTATTTGGCTGTCCTGTGTTATTTGACCCGATTCAATTTATGGAATTTTATGTTGTGTATGTACCATTTGACTAAAGCATTCGCTGCGATTATGCTTTCCTATTTTCTTTAGTTTTCTTTACTTTAAAAGAGGCGGAGCTTCAGTCAGGTGTGGGATACAATTCCTATCTCCATGGATACTGTAGCCGAACATAACCTTCATTTAGCTGTTTGGCTTCACATGTCCCGGATGAGATGTATGTCAAGAAAATTGATTATTTGTTTTGAATTTGCCGTTTTTTTTTCAGGTAAACATTATTCTTATGTATTTGCGTATCTTAACCATGAAATTGAAACTAATATTTTTTACCCTTGCGTGCAAATCTATGAATGCGCAACATTTTTGCTTTCTGCAATTACCAACTAACAAATCAGCATGTTTGTAAACAAGCTTTGTTTCCCACAGTACGTTTCCCTTGCGGTGACGTCAGGTGGCATGTGCTTCAAGTCGTCCAGAATATCTAAAAAAAAACTACATCCAGGCAAGAATTTAGTTGAAAACTCTTGTGAGTGGCTTGTTACAAACCCAATCGCTAGAACTTCCACGAGATGCCGTCGTACGAAATGTTTCGAGTCGAAAATATTCTTTGGAACTTTATTAATATGCTAAGGGGCACTTTCTGGAACTTGGAAATATATATTAAGAGCATCGTCACGTAATATTTTACCGACGCGCACACTCGGGCGGGGAAGGTTTTAAAGCTACTCTTCGGACTTCTTCAAGGCTGGTACATTTGTCACGCATCGCAGGAAGAGGGCAAAGTGTTGGTGCTCGCTCGCCCCATTTGTAGATGAGAAGACTTGAACCCACTGCGGCAGACACAAAAATTCGTACATAAATTACATACTTTCAAAAATTATGTATGTTACTGGGGCAATGGTATACTAAACATCACATCCTCATTAAACTAGTTTAGCGTTGAAAAACCAAACATACACATACTAAAAAAGTTACGTGATGAATAATTAGAATAAAAATAAAATAGGAACAACTAAAAAAACTCAGCTAAAATAAGCAGGACGAAAATAAATCAATATGTATTTTAACCTAAGTACGTATTTCATCGGCAGTATAGTTTACTACATGTTCACGTGGTCCGACAAAATATACTAAAATTGAATCGGAAATTTGCAAAAGGGACCAAGTCCACTATTTTAGCAAATTCAGGTTATGCGAGATTTCTACTCTCCAAAGCATTATCTTGGCTGTCAGCAGCAAAAGAAACCGAGTCCTATACAAGAAATACGTTAAACGGTCTAGTCCATGAATGTGCCAATAGCGCATTATTTTGTTTATAACTTACATGATTGTAGTTGAACAATTATTTTCAATGTGGCTTAGTAGTTTTTTCACTAGCGTATACTAAGGTTCCAATAATCTACACCAAAGACATTATGCTTTCTCTGATAGTGTATTACATAACACTGCTTTATGGGTAAAAGGTACTGGGTGGTGTGGTTTTGCAAAATATGTTTCTATGTATCATAATATTAGTTATTCACTCGAATATACCAACATTGCACTAATATACACTCAAGGCATTATGTTTACCGTGCCGTTGTTAGAAAAAAAACGCTACTTATTTATTAAAAGGTATCAATTCCAATAACATTATTAATTTCTAAAAAATAAAATATGAATGCGTGTCTTTGTCAGTTATGTTTCATATTTCTCCACACACACGATACCTTTAAGTTATACATTATTGATGACCTGTTTCGCTTCCAGATCCACTATAGTAATTTTTTTTTTTTGTTGTTTCCCAGTAATCTACTCACTTGGACTTAGTCTCTTTTGCAAATTCCTGATTCAATTATATACCGGGTTGCTTAAAAATACATTTTAAATTACCGGTAGAAAGAATGCTATCAACACTGTGTCTGTTGAAGCATACTATATTGTTAGTGACTTAATCACTAAATAATCAGTTTATAACTAGATCTGAGCGCTCACTGAACTCTGCTCCTCCAGACGTTAATTAAATGCTTGCTCAGCAGGAGTTAATAACGTGATAACCTGACGCTTCAAGTTGAACGTTAATGAGAGAAGTGGTGGAGTAGAAAGATTATATGTTTTATTTTTTAAGTTGTGATACCATGCATATTTAATATATCAACACAATTTAAGCTGCATAATTTATAGCTTAATTATTTAGGTATTATTTTTATTTTATTTTTATAATTTAGCTTCCCAGAACCAAATTTTTACTGCAAATACGAAAAGGAAAGTATCAATAAGAATGTGCTTCTTTCTTATGATAACTTAAGTAACGGATACTAGTTTTTTATTTATTTTATTATTTTCAACAGTACCATGTCATTACAATTTCAGTTTGCAATTACAATTTGTTTACCATTTCAATTACAATGATTATAATTACAGTTTCATTAAAATTTACAATTGTCTGCTTGAGCAAAGCTCTAGGTGGAGACCTACGGGGTACAACGAATGAAATATAGAAGAAAAAAGCTAATAACGGAACAAATCAATCATAAGTTGTACAATAAAATTATTACATTCGTTACAAAATTGAAGTAACACGTCCATTTAAGTATAACAGATTATAAAATATATAATTTACATAACCGTGACAACAGTGTACACAATAAAATAAATTTACCTTACTAACAAACCATATTTAGTATACCATATAAACAACTCTACTCTAGTATAGTAAGACAAGTCAGTCTAATATCTAAAATATCATTCCACTTATTCAGAGTATCCAATTTTCAAAATTTTATTAACTTTTTTATTTTACAATATTATTAGCTTTTTTAATTTCTTCTGGTAATAAATTATAATATTTAACCCCAATATACGGTTGTGGATATTTACCAAAATTAGAATTAAATCTTCAGTCCATCTAATTTTATATGTATGTAATCAAGCACTATCAAGGTTATTTTTCTAATCATAAGATGAGTCTCTTGTATAATACTTAACAAATATATTCTACATATGGGTAAATTTTTATAATCTTCATACAAACTTAACGAATAAGCCCTGTTAGGGGCTACCTGTTAAGGTTTTATAACAAGTTTCCTAGCAGTTTCCCATACAATATTCAAATATTGAAGATGACTGTGTACAATAGAGTAGTAAACCAACAAGTTATGTTCAGCATTAACTCCATGATCCCTCAGTCTTTTTATGGTACCAATCCCAAGAAAAATTGTTTAATACCTTATTACAGTGTTCATTTCAGGTTAAATTAACATCCAAAGTTAATCCAAGATATCACATCGTGTTGACACTCTTTACAATAGTATGATTTACAACAATCTGCGCTTGCGGTGCTATATATAATTTACCAGACTGAAAAATAGTGTACAAGTTTTTTTTAGGATAAAACATTAATTTTTTTTGCATAATATATTCACATATTTTATATAGATCCTGTTGCAAATGAATAAGAGTATCCTCAAATAAGCACCTTCTCCAGCTTCTTAACCTCAGTAACAAGATAGGGGTCCCAGACCGCAGCTGCATACTCCAACATTGGCCTGACCAATATGTAGGTTAAGTTATGTCATTGACCTGCAATTACAGGAAATATTTCTTTAAACAATTTCTGTGCCTGCTAGGAATACTACTGCATTGTCTACCTTTGGAGCAGGACAAAAAATACAAACGCTGCACTGTGATTACTAAAAATGTGTAGGCCTAATAAGCCCGAACATAACACACAAGTACTGTTGTCGGAAGATTAAAAATTGGGGAGGCAGTGGAATTATTTGAAACGAAGCAACAAAAAAATATTGAAGTTGGCCTATATGTTATTAACACGTTACAATATCAAATGAAAACAAGTAATACTAAGTCTAACATAGGATTACAGGCTACAGCTATGTTTTTGACGCTATTCTCACAAATCAGCAGAGTATTTTCTTAACTATATGAATACCTTATTGCTTGTTTGCAAAAGACGGAATTGTAAACGTCTATCTGCATTACGAAAAATTAATGTAGCTTTCCTTTTCATTTGTCGTTACACCATCTGTCTTCTTATTTTATATACTATGTTTGTGTTTTATGACAATTTCTGTTAGAAAATAAGCATCTTCGTGACTATAGTTTGCAGCTCGGGGTCGTTTCTGAGACATTATCCACCACAGCTTCCCACGATTTTTATAAACAACAAGGCTAGACCGATTTGCATCCACTCGTTGTTAATGCGCTTGTCGTCTGCACACAGCAGACGGGAGACAAATATTACGTATCACTAACATAACTTTTCAAAAATTCAACAAATATCTAGTAATTTTGCTGTCAACATACGCTTTATAGAACTACGACTTTTCTCATCTCTTATACAGAGAGTGTTAACTTGGAGTTAACAATCTGCGCTGATAAGTATGGTGGTACAACACTACCAAGAGATTAACGATGGTATAGGTTAACAGCCAGATAGCTATCTCTAGTTTATCCTCCATGTTCGTACAACTGGCCCTCAGTGAAGTAAATTTATTATTCTAGATATTTAAGCTTTCTTTATTATAGACATTATATAGGTTTCTTTTATATTTTTTAAATCATTTATCCCTCTCAGATATCATAATATTCAGTTCAGGAGAAACCTAGGACAAAAATATTTAGTATTCATATTAATTTTAGAATTTTTTTTATCGTAGTAGCTTGTTCAATCATGTTTTTAACTGTATTAATAATAAAATCAAAAATTAGGTTAGAATCCTGTTAGTGCTCAGCTACTTCTTTTTATAAATCATTAAGGCCATCATGTACTTGATTACAATTAATTACTGTTTTGGTTCTATCAACATACTGTGGAGGAAACGTAAATGGTCACATTGTCAATAACATATTGTGATCACTAACAGTACTATCCACACCGGTAGTTACAACAGGAATAGTATTATTTAAAACATCAGCTAGTACACAACCTATTATTGTATTAGAGATATAATTTTTTCTAGTTAGAAAAATATTATTGTAACAACTATATCCTAGAGTAGTGTATATTATCTCATAATATATAAAACTATTTTGGAAAAAAAAAAAAAAATTTCTATACAGACAGACGATGTTTCACTCAAGGTAACAACTGATTAGTAAAATTAGTAGTGTACAGGGTGTAAGGAAATTGATAGCCCAAACTCCGGGAGATGATTCCTCATGAAAATGAAGTAGACATTATATAAGACACTTTCATGAAATGTTATTATTAAGGGCGGAATAAGCCCTTGAAAATCGAGTTTGAAAATCGTATTTTGACATAATATAAAAAATGGTTAGGAGTTAAATTACGATTCTTTTGGCGATGTTAAGTATTATTGAGATCTTAAACGTTTAATATATTCAGCCTTCTAACTTTCCAATTTCATGAAAATAATAAGGGTTGCCTCCCTTACATAGCATATAATTACGTTGGCGTTACGTTTTGTGAACATTACATATTGTCTTTTCGGGCAGTACACCGTGAGGAACAAAAAAGGTCCTCTTGTCGCAAATGCTTAGAAAGCACCGTTTACCAGAAAAACGAACACAACTGTTCCTTGCCAGGTATGTAGACAAAATGTGCTACATCCGCTAAGTAATGTATATGTACCTTGCTCTCAGGAAAATGCAACCTGTGATGCCGCTGTTGAAGCTTGTCGCAAAACGCAGTTACATAAGATAAAAATAAATAAAAAATGCCAATGCACGACTGGGATACTGTGGCTCCGAGCGCAGGGGAGGGGGGAAGGGGAGCGGGGGAGCCGCGGCCGCCATCTTGGATCCCGGCCGCCATCTTGGATTGCGCCACTTCCGGTCGCCATCTTGGATTGCGTCACTTCCGGCCACCATCTTTGATGACCTCACCCTTGTCGGCCATCTTGTATTCTAGAATTTTCTACTCTGTCATTCCATGGCTCCCCAGACCAACACCCCTGCTTTGGCTCCTCTCGAATTTTCTACTCGTGCTCTATCATTCCATCTTCTCAGCTCATGCTCTGTCATTCTCCGGCTCCCCAGACCAACTCCCCTGCTTTGGCTCCCCAACCCCCTCCCCACTGCTCAGGTCTGATGAATCGACCATGGCCAGCCATGACTCATGCTCTGTCATTCCTTGGCTCCCCAGACCAACTCCCCGGCTCTGGTCTGATGAATCGACCATGGCCAGCCCCGACTCATGCTCTGTCATTCCATCTGGTCCCCACCCCTGCTCCCGAAGAATCGACCATGACCTGTTGACTCCCCAAACCAACACCCATCCATTTGTCGCTCTACTCATGCTCTGTCATTCCATGGCTCCCCAGACCAACACCCCCTGCTCTAGAATTTTATACTCTTGCTCTGTCATTCCATCTGGTCCCCATACCAATCCTCCCAGCCATGAACTTTCTACTCTTGCTCTATCATTCCACATTCTCAGCTCCCCAGACCAATCCCCCTTGCTCTAGAATTTTATACTCATGCTCTGTCATTCAATCTGGTCCCCACCCCAATGTGATTCTCTTGGTGCACAGCATAATCCTCTCTGAAGATTCAGTCACCCCTGCCGACCCATGGGTTGGTAGGCAAGCACTGAGATACTACAAATTGCGAGAGCTCAAGACAGAGCTATGACATTCATAATTATTTCAGTTTTCAGTGTGCTATGTAAACATTGATTGCGTGTACATGGGCTGTTGCATTTGATGCTCTTTAAGAAAAGTTATGACAGGCATACGAAATAATGTCTCACAAATACACAGGAGTACGCATTAAGAACTTATTTATTAAAGTAAAGGAAATATATACACACACAAAGAAAACCATCTTATTTACAATGTTTACAGTCTCGCAGATGTCTGACTTCATTCCTTAGACTACGGATCTCCTCCAGAAGAATATTAAAGTTAACTTCACATAGTCTATGAGCTGTATGATGTGCTGCAGCAGCCTCTTTTGAGAGTTTGGCAACAAATTTCGTTTAGCAAAATTTACAAAACGTTATTATTTTGACGACATAAATCTACGAAATTCATAAACAAGAGAACATCCTTGAGTACATTCTGAAAGAAAAACAGTATGCCATGTACGTATTTCGATAATAAATTAATAAATAAAGAAATATCGTATGAGGGATACACCCCAGGGCGGGGATAGCTCCAAACTGGATGATGGCATTCTGATTTTGCGCCTGTAGGCTGCAATTATATCTGCATTGTGACTGCACCAGTTTTTCGGAAGTGGGAATCGTGTCGGACGATGTCGGTGGTCGGTAGGATATCTCAGAGAACTCCTGTTTCCCCCGCCCTTTAATTTCGGCAACGCTCCCTCGTAGGGTCTCATTCCATTATCACAATGCAGAGATGATGACAGCCTACATGCCCAAAATCAGAATGCCATCAACCAGTTCGGATTTATCCCCGCATTGGAGAGCAACCCCGGTACGATTTTCTTAACTTTTTTATTTATTAGCGAAATACATACATGACATACTGATATCTTTTCAGAATGTACTAAAGAAAGTTCCGTAATTTATGAATTTCGTAGATTTATGTCGTCAAAATAATAACATTTTGTAAATTTTGCTAAACCAAATTTGTTGCCTCAGTATCCCGGTCGTGCATAGGCATGTTTTCTTTGTTTTTAAGCTTATGTAACAGCGTTTTGCGACAAGCTTCAACAGCGGCATCACAGGTTGCATTTTCCTGAAAGCATGGTACAAATACATATCTTAGCGGATGTAGCACATTTTGTCTACATACCAGGCACAGAACCGTTGTGTTCGTTTTTCCGGTAAACGGTGCTTTCCAAGCATTTGCGACAAGAGGACCTTTTTTGTTCCTCACGGTGTACTGCCCGAAAAGCCAACATGTAATGTTCACAAAACGTAACGCCAACGTAATTATATGCGATGTAAGGGAGGGAACCCCTATTATTTTCATGAAATTGTAAAGTAAGAAGGCTGAAATTATTAAATGTTTAAGATCTCAATAATACTTAACATCGGCCAAAGAATCGTAATTTAACTCTGAACCGTTTTTTATATTTTGACAAAACTCGATTTTCATAGGCTTATTCCGCCCTTAATAATAACTTTTCTTGAAAGTGTCCTATATAATGTCTACTTCATTTTTCATGAGGAATCACCTCCCGGAGTTTGGGCTATTAATTTCCTTACAACCTGTATATACCTCAAGAAATCAAGTAAATCATTTTTACTTTAATTTCTTCCGTCATTGTATTGATTATGGTATGACATAAAACACGTTTTCTGAAGCGGGCGTTCTGACAGTGTTGAAATTATAAAATCTTCACAAACGCCTATGGATACAGTTACAGCTAGGATCAGTTTTGTTATCAGGCAACCACAGGCACCATGTGTATTTTAACAGTTTTTTAACTTACTTTCCGAAGGAAAAGTAGGCTTATAAGATCACCTCTCTCTCTCTCTCTCTCTCTCTCTCTCTGTGTGTGTGTGTTTGTGTGAGTGCGTGCGTGTGTCTGTGAGTATGTGTGTGTCTGTGTGTGTGTGTTTCGTGTGTGTGGGGGGGGATGGGTGGGTGTGGGTGCCTACTATAAACTTTTGAACTAGAAGAGCGAATTTCATCAAACTCTGTACACATATAGAGCTTTGTAACCTGACTTGACTTTTATATATTTCGTTTACGCCATGTTCATATTTTCAAGATGGCGGCAATTTTAAAATTTTTTTGTCAAACTAGATATCTAAAGAACCGTGTATTAGAATTTCATCAAACTTGGTACACAAACTACATACAAATATGAATTGACTTTTGAACATTTCGTTCATCCTGTGATAATGTTTTCAAAATGGCGGCCATTTTTATATTTTTAGCATAGTATTACATAAGATATTAGGAAATATTTGTTACAATTTAACGAAACTTGGTAAAATATATTTCATACAAAGCTGACTTGAATATTATCGATTTAGTTTATGCTGTGTTCATATTTTCAAAATGGCGACCATTTATATATTTTAGCATAGCATCACATATCTTAGGATATATTTATAAGGATGTCACCAAACTTGGTACACATACACTGCATGCAAAGCTGACTTGAATATTATCTATTTAGTTAATGCTGTACTCATATTTTAAATTGGCAGCCATTTTTATATTTTTAGCATAGCATCACATATCTTAGTAAAATTTTTTTAGAACTTCACCAAACTTGCTATATATATACGACATACACAACTGGCTTAAATATAGTGTATGTCGTTCATCCTGTGTACATATTATCAAAATGGCAGCCATTATATATTTTTAGCGTAGTATGGCGTATCTTAGGAAATATTTTACAAAACTTCACCAAACTTGGTACACATACACTACATACACGGCTGGCTTGAATATAGTGCTTTGTTCATAATGTGTGCATATTTTCAAAATGGCGGCATTCTTATATTTTTAACATAGTACCACATATCTTCTGATCAATTTATCAGAATGTCACCAAATTTGGTATACATATACTACATACAAAGTTGATTTTAATGTCGTCTAGTTTGTTTATGCTGTGTCCATATTTTCAAAATGTCAGCTTTTTAAAATGTTTAGCATTGTGTCACATGTTTTGGGAAATATTTTTCAGATTTCATAAAACTTCATATACATGTACTTCATATAAAGCTACACTTTAATATTGTGCATTTTGTTCATCCTGTGTGTATATTTTCAAAAAAGCGGCCAGTGTTAGATTTTCAGCATACTGTCACATATCTTAGGAAATATTTTTCAGAACTTAACCAAACTTGGTAGGTACACATATACTTCATAGAAAGGTGACTTGACTTTTTTGTATTTCATTTATCTTGGGTTCATATTTTCAAAAAGGTAGCCATTTTTATATTTTTTGCATAGTAATATATATCTTAGTACATATTTTTTCAAAATTTTACCAAACTTAGTATACATATACTACATAAAAATCTGATTTTACTTTTGTGTATTTCACTCACCTCGTAATTGTAACTTGAAAATTGCAGCAATTTTTATATTTGTATTATAGTATTACATATCTAGGGATATATATTTCAGAAATTCACCAAAATTGGTACTCATATACTTCTTACAAATCTGACACTACTTTTGTTTTTGTCGTTCATCCTGTGTTCATACATAGAAAATGGTGGCCATTTTTAGCATAGTATTACGTATCTTGGGAAGTATTTTTCAAATTTTCGGCAAACTTGGAACACATATACTATAGACTAAACTTATTTAATCTTTTTGTGTTTAGATTATCCTGTGTGCATATTTTAAAAATGACGTCCATCATTGTATTTTCAGTGATACAGTAATACTTAGGAAATTTTTTAAAGTTTTTTTTATCAATCTTGTTACAAATATACGGCATAAAAACCTGACCTAACTTTTGTACATTTTGTTCACAATTCTGTAATATTTTCAAAATGGCGGTTACTTTTTATATTTATGATAGAAAGACATTTTATAAAATATTTTCCGAAATTTATTAAACTGCTTACTATCATATTACGTACCAAGCTGACTTACTTTTAATGAGTTTCGTTTATTATTCGACTAAATCTATGTTTTATTTCATATTCCTAGATTACATAAACGATTTAGACTTTCAGGGTTAATTTGCACCCACTGTGTGGAATGCAGGCATATCAGTTATGCTAGTAGCTTCTTGCTTGTTTTCCATGTATTAATTCCCTTAAGGCAACTCTCTTTAGTTTATATTGTTTCTGCAATATTTATTTTTTTAAAAATTAAACGAAAGCAGATAACAAAAATCTCTCTGGCAGTTTTGTTTAAAATGTTTTATGCCACCGTAGCCATTTTTATAATTTTTCAAAGCAAGGAACTATACGGTTTCGACAAAAAAGTCAATCAACCTGAATTTCATTAATTACATAATTAGCTAAAATCATAGTATTTACTGCCTTAAAAATCAGCCAACAGTGAGATAACGATTTTCAACAAAACTGCCACATATATTTTTGATATCTGCCCTCGTTAAGGCGTAAAAATTAACATCGTTAAAAAGTAGAAATAGGATAACATGGTCTTAAGGGTGCTGCCCGACTAGGTCACAGTACACCGTGGAAATCATCCATAAAATAGGAGTATAAAAATACTCAACGTGCCTACACTGAGGAAAATGTATTGTTAACGACAAAAGCAAATAAATAAGGTTGATATTAATTTTGTTGCAACAAACAAATTACTCTCAATGTAACCTTCGTAACGTTGAAGTCACTGCTGGAATTTATTTACATCGACAATAAAATTTTGTTGACATAATTTATTTAAAACAAATTTATATTTGGTTCTTTATACTAATTTTTTTTCTTTATATGTTATACTTAACAATATTTGCATTTGATTTTAACAAAAATATTTGTTCCTGTTTAAATTACGAACGCTAGTTTGCATATACCATTAAATTTATTTGATTCTGCTATCATATTTATTTGAATAAACCATATTAACTGCTTATTATACAGCTCTGGTAAATTTAACCATGGCAGATATTAAATTAAAGAAACAATTTAGTTGGAAGCGACGAAGTATGTTTATTCGGAAAGTCGTACTTGTAATTGCAGTTAACTAGTATGCCCGTGTTAGCTGTTACACACATGGTTGTTTAGGAAACTTGTCTAAATTTTTTTTTTTTTTTTTTTTAATTAAAGGT
>PNEQ01103289.1:0-17010 GCA_003012365.1 Medauroidea extradentata | reverse complement strand
AAAATTTCGTAAAAGTTCGAAGAAGAAAACAAGCGAGAGTTAGCCAAAATACCATAAACACAAGTTCGTCGGAATTACATGTCGCAGGTATTGAAATATAAAAGTTAATATATCCGGTATGCTGTAATGGTCTAGTGGATATAGGAATGTTTCATTAATACAATAAAAATATGGATAAAGTATTGGTCTTGTAGGTCGGGGATTGTGGGTTCGAGTCCCACCAGGGATAAAATTGTTTTTTATTATTTTTAATGTGTTAAACATGTTAAGAGTAAAATGTTATTAGCTCATAAGTAACAAATCAAATAGCCACATTAGTATTTCTTCTGTGTAAAAGCATGTTTGTAAACCTGATGTACAATATATGTATGATTATTTTATTGTGATAAATATATGAGTACAAGGTCTGATAAGAAAAGTGGTAAAGTGCGTGGTTGGTGGTCTAGAGGTTGTGGGGTCGATTCTGTGTGTATCCGTGTTGATATTATTATTTATTTTACATTTACACATAAATACATTTGTATGAAAGTTTCTGTGCAAATAGCTCTTACTTTTGTAATCAGAGGAAGAAAAATAATTTAAATGTCGTATACTTTAATGGGTGCTCAAACAACTGAAATCTATATGATTTAACAATATATGCATGGCGTAATCAACCACGTCATTTGGTTAAAACAACAAAAAATTTGTTGGAATAAACAGTACATTCGGTTGCCAATATTGAAACATACCATTTGGCTGTTGTAAACATATGTTGTTTGATTTTACGATATATTTTTCACAGTGTACGTGGCGCTAACCGAGCGCGACGGCGCAATGGTAACACGTTAGATGACCCGGGTTCTGTTCTTGGCTCCTGCCATCCTGATTTCGGTTTTCAATACTTTCCCGAAGGCCAATACAGACTTCTCTTCCAATTCCTGTCATTAGTTCAAGTTGTATGCCGCCCTCTCTCAATATCTTGCTGTCGATGTGACGTAAAAACCTACTTATTTCATTTTTAAATGGCGTTCTTTATGAAACGTTACACACGAGGAGATGAAGTGCTCATTTACATTTAATGGGTTCTGGGAGAAAGTAACGAAAATACAATACTTCAGATTTGACTTTTGGTTGTTAAATTTTGTATATATTATCTTTAGGCACACACCAAAATGTTATATTGACCAAAATTTCGCAAGTACACTGCTTAGAGTCACATTTAGGCTAGTCCTCGACGGAAAGTCAGCTTATTGAGCACCTTGCGCTTAGGAACTATGAGGTAATTTGTGAACTAGCAAGAATCGGCCTAAGAGACCACTCGTTTCATAACTAAATAGTACAGACGCAGAATGTTATATTCCATTGCGAGAGTGTTGTAAGTTAATATATAGCAGCAGTGGGATGCATGAGCTAGGCGATACTGGGATGTCTCGAGCATACTCCCTGGCCAAGCCCCTCATTTCTAATAGATGGATATCGGAAGTAACCCTTCGGGAATCGAACCCAAATTGAGGGAGTGGGATGCTATCTGCCTGGACATCACACCACTGTAGCTCACCTAAACACAAATTTAAGTCAGTGCATCAGTTAGAGTGAAAATGTTGGTTAGTGAGGATTTTCTGTCGTGTGTTAGTGAGGATTTACTGGTCTTCCAAATGACTGTAAGTGTCAAATGATCTGGGGACGTGTTGGGCGCACCGGCTTGGGCTCTCTCCTTCCTTCAGGGAGATCTGGATTTATTTCCCGGCGGGGGTTGACCATGTTTTTCGCTTGTTATCATACCAAACGATTTCATCGGTCGGAGGGATTCCTCCGCCCATTCAGTCAGGCGAAGATACATATTCATCACATATCGCGTCTCACCAGCGTCACAAGACCTATATGTTTAGAGCTGACCAAAATTTCTCTACTCACTGTTTCGGGTGAGCCCGTTCTAATGCAGTACAGGCATTTGAGAACTGACACTTGAATAAGGTGGCGACCATAATAATATTAAACAGCAAAGGTACACGGAAGATGACATTTAAGGGGGGGGGGGGGAGTTATGCATTATGAGAAATGACTCATAAGAATTTATCGGCGTTAAATGCTAGAACGTTGTTAAGTTATTATAATATTAGTGTATTAAGTTTTTGTATGAACCAATAACAATTATAAAGATGTTCACTAGTTCCTACTAGTGATATTCCTTTCGTCATTCATAGATAACTAATGTCCGCGCGCCAGCTCTGAGTCCCTGGCGGGTATGCGATTTTCGTTCGTAAAGCTGGATTCACAACCACCACTTAGCGTACGTACGTACGCGTAAAAGTATAAACACCGATTGTACATGCTAGCGTTCACATCCTCGCGTAGCGTGCGTACGTACGTAACAGAGTTGATCAACTTTCTACTTCATACGTACGTACGCTAAGTGGTTGGTTGTGAATGCAGCGCGTGCACACGTAATATTGAATTAAATATTAATGTATATTGAGAAATCATTTATCTTGAGGTCATAAATTATTTAATTCGCTACGAAAAATAAAAATAAATTACGATCATATAATGCCGACAATTTGTAGTGAAATAAACATTTTCCGCGCATGTGTAGATTAAATTTTGCTGTGAATCCATTCTCTAATACCTAACGTACGTGTGTGTATTCGTACGTACGTTAAGAGGGCGTGGTACATAATTCAACGCTAAAAGCATTAATCTACAACTGCAGGTTTCTTGAAGTCAATTTGCGAAAATTAAACAATAGCAATCCTAGACAATAGTTTTAGCCAACGTTGTAATCAAAATTGTTTCCAGTGTTACGAACTTCTGAGGCATAATCTCTGACGCTGGAACCTCGTGCATTTAACTGCGGCGCAAGAGATCACGGGTAGCAAATTAGTAATTCTGGATAAATATTAACTCGTAAAGTTGGCAAATACCATTATCTAGGATTGTCATTGAGTAGTTTATGCACATTGGCTTCGAAAAAAGCGTAGGAATCAATTGATTATTTAAGCGTTTATTTATCTATACCACGCACTCTTAAGTGTGGTTGTGAATCCGGCTTTAAGATATAAATAATTTATCGGGGCTGACACCATGTCGACGCACGTACTAGCCGAAGTAACGTCGTATGTTGAGATGAGTTGACTACTGTGTTACTGTTGCGTACATGACGTTTACAACGAAACATGCATACACGCCAGGTACTCAAAGCTGGCGCGCGGACAGAACGAAGCATCACCCCTGACTTCGTATCGTCAGGGACTTCTAGCATACTGATTGGACTTCTTGAATATTGGAGTAGAGTGTATTAGTTCGACAAATAAAGACGTCCATATTTGGAGTGTGTGGCTTCAAGAAGTACAAGGTTATGAGTTCTCAGCATGACCTGTATCAATTGTTGGGAGAGAAGGACTTACTGTGGAGATATTTCTGTCGCCGTGAAATGTAGCGATTGTGTATTTGATCTGTGTGCGGAGTTGTCTTCGTCAAGGGGGCCGCGGTGGCCAAGTGGTCAGACCATTCGCCATTCACCAAGGCGATCCGGGGTCGGTCGCCGGATTTTCGCATGTAGGAATCGTGCCGGACGATGCCGTTGGTCGACGGATCTTCAAAGGGAATCTGCCACTTCCGCCCCCCTCCCCTCCCCACCACCAACTTTGGCACCACACCGTACGTGTCACGCCTCATCAGTGCTAAAGACCTCGATGTTACGAGCTAACCAAAATCTCTCTCACTCACTTTCATTCTCTTCGTCAGGCAGTGTACATCCGAAATTAGGTAACATCACACCAGTAAAAAGAAGAATATGTTTTAAGCTTTCTGTAAAAGTAAACGTCGGAGTACGTCTGGCCTGCGAAAAAGAAAATGGTGTACTATTACCGTGTCTTCGGAAACTGGAAGCCCAAAATCCATATATAATTTCTTTGAGCGAACTGTACTACAAAATCCGTATACTGTACACTTACGACCGGAAAAGTATTTTAACTGGTGCTTTTATATTCACAGTGTTGGTCTGAAACTTCTGGGAAACCATGCATATAGTGCCGGTTTCAAAAGACGTACACACTCGCGACTAAAAATTTAGTTGTAATGTATGCCTACATCCATCCAGTCTGTACTGTGGCGTGCAGCCTTAATGCATTGTTCCCAAACGTAGTAAGACACATCTTTAAAACAAATGATGTAAGCCGACCTCCGTAGCGTAGTCGATTAGGCGATGTGCTACGGTGCCACAGGTCCCGGGTTTGAATCCTGGCTCAGGCAGGGATGTTGTGTTGACCCTTCCCCTCACTTCACCCTTATCGGCTCTTAAGACCTCGTTGTCAAATGGCCGTGAAACCCTCTCGTCACACAAATTATATAAAATTCTTTTTAGAGCAAAAGTTTACTGTCAAGGGCCTTTGTTGAGCAATACATACAAAGAACCTGTTTGGAATTTGGACATGAGTAACTAAATACCCTTTTTGTACGTTCTTCGTAACTTTTTCGGAAGGGATGTCAAAAAATGAAGGCAGGAAAAGGAACGTACATTATAAAAGTTACGAAATGGCGCGCGTGAGATGTGATGTAAGGCATATGCAGTCGACAGAGCGGGACGCTGTATTATTACTGTTATATCTCGTGGCAAATTGCTTTCTAGGTATTGTTCCATTGTCTTCGCTAACTCAGAGGTAGCCTACATGCCCGCCTCCATTCCTTCCGTTTTGCAAGTGTGTGAAAGCATGCTCTCTGCTACATTTGCCTAGTATTTGAATTCTTTGGTTTTAAGGCACCACGGGTTCCTATGTATGCTGTTTTTGCGAGTTTAATTTACTAAATCCTTAAAAGGAGTAAACATAGCAAAACCGTCACATCAAAATGTTGGAAATTGTTTGTACTACTAAGCCTATATTTTCAAAAACATAAGTTTGCTAAATTTTGGCTAGTTATCGACTTCATTAAATTTTCTTACAGTCAATAAATAGCTAAAATTATACAAACTTATGTTTTGAAAGAAAAACACGTTACTTAGTACAAACAATTTCCAATATTTCTATGTTGCGATGTTTACTCCCTTTCAGGATTTAAAAAAAATAAAATTTACTAAAATAACATAAATAGGGACCCGTGGCCTAAGGCCTCGCTCTTTAGTTTAGCAGTGGTTTCGAAAATATTTTATTTAACGAAAATTAGTATATATATCAAAAATTCTTTCTGGCAGTTTTAACACCTATCGTTTGTATCTGAAATTTCTGTTGCAATACACCAAACAGAATTTTAGATTTTTGCCCGTGAAATAGCACATATTTTGTTGTCGAAATAAGCCAAAATGAAGCAAAATATTTTTTTGCCAGCAAACGGTGCATTGTTTAAAAAAAAACGCTCTAGTAAAATTGTGTATCGTATGACTGTACACAGTCTCAAAATTTTTCAAAGCATTTGGTTAAAAAAATATTCACGTTATTTGCAATTGTTTGAAATAAATGAAAGCTCATGGCCTTAAGGGAGATTGATATCTGTCAGATCGGTTTTACGGTTTTTCTTTTCAATCAGGGAATAGACACATTGTTTTACTTTTTTCACGCTGACAAGACATAGTTTATTGATTCATTCACTTTTTGGAATCCATATGGCATTGTTTCTGTTAATGTTGCGGCCTGTGTAGTCGCTCCCGTAAATAAAACAATTTTTCCTTTTTAGCTGTTTCCCGTTGCAAAATAATGAATATATTATTGTTCCAGCAATTACATAAAATAGATTACGTTTGTATATATGCCTTGTCGTGACAAAAATTTTGATACATCGACTGGAACAGAAGTTATCTAGAAGAAACAGATAAATCCAAGGTGGTAGGGATCTATACCTCTTAAGAGAAGTGTTATAGGAGAACACAGGCGCCAGTTGAGAACCATGTACTTAGAGGTGATGAGGCAAGTGTTAGAGCGGACATGTGTCGCACTTAGTGACCGCGGCCTACCACTTCCTGATCGCGCTCCTTGTATCCCAATACACGCAAATCATATCGGGTAGTCTCGTACAGTATGACAATAATGCACTTGTTGAAAGACAAAGGATTTAACTACAGACACCAGGAACTATATTTCTCCTCTGACGCAAGAAAACTGAGCGCCGGATCCCTAAAAATGCCATTTTTAGCCATACACATTACTTTTTCCTGTATTATTACATACGTTACAGCTAATGTAAAACGTGGGTTATAGGTTCTTTACCCTCCCCTGAAAAAAATACATATTCCCGAAACAGTTGTCTACAGAGATACAGCCCTGTCGATGAGATGCAAATTTCACTTACCTGAACCTTGCAGAGACAGGGGCATCATTTCAGGTTTTTCTTGGGGGGGGGGGAAGGTTCCGTGAATTTTTTTGTGACAGTGACCTTGTTGCATCATTTTTATTAATTAAGCATGTATAAATTAGAAATATTGTAAGATGTGACCTAACTACGTGCTGTACTGCCACATTGCGCACGTAAAATAGCATCGCAAAACTTTTAGCCACTTACATTTTCGTCTCCATTTTAACCAAATATCCGCTTGGTGTGTTTATTATACGGCCGTTTCTGGACAGCCTGTCTGTGTTTGTGTGTAGATACGTACATGCTGTTATGATATGGCCAAGCATTCCGGACAGCGAGAGAGGTTCGGGCTGCAACTAGGTCAGCGTTGGGAAGCCAAGGAAGACAGCAACTCACCTTACCCCCTAACTCTCGTAGTGCCTCAATAATGAGGACAAACACGCCGATATAACGTCTTGTTACCTAGTAAACCACGTCTGTCGCACGCCAACACTCGTCATATCAACAGCAGTCCAGCATTCCTCCGGGTCTCGTGGGTCGAGTCTCGGCGGGGGCGTGCTCGTCCGTTGATGCCGTCTACCTCATCAATCCAACTTCGGTAAAGTCATCAGATCTAATTAGGTGGCAGCAACCCTGTGATATTCCTCTATGTTATGCAATGTATTCATAATCAGTAATATTGCGATCTCCTCCTAAATTAATATAATACATGGTAACCATTTGTCCATTCCGAGTACCTGCCGTTGTAGTAGAGTAAATGCCGTTTATCCGTAACTGCCTCAATCATTTACCCCTAAGTAATCCTAAAATAACCCCAAATTTATGTAACAATAATTTCATATGATGTCTGCGTGTGTGCATTAGAGAGAAGTAATAGAAATAATAGACATTTAAATTTTTTAGTCGTCACTGAGAGCGAGCCAATAGGCCTCATGATAAAGCTATGTCCTGTGGCAGTATACGCAATGAGACATTTCGTTACGTTGTTCAGTGACACACACAGTACAATGTTCAAATCCCGAGCCTCGTCGTGCGAACTCCAACACCTCGTCTTGTATGTGAGGCACGTATCTTTTGACGAGCTGCGGAGCGAATAATTTTCCGCGCAAATCGGCAGCGAAGTTTTGCGGGACCTAAATCATTCCCATCCCACGTACCATTCACCTCGTCACCTCCCACCTCCTCCTTGCGCGCCAGCTTATTTTTTATAGGCGAATCCTCGCCCTTCATGCGCCCAGATTCACACGGGTTGCCACATACGTGTGCTACGAAGGTTCTGCAACCCTGCGAGTGATCAAAGCTGCGGAAACTGTTTCTTCCTCTCTCGCCGGCGCTGGATGCGACTGGCAGTGTTGCCAAGTTTCTCCTCCGCCTGGCACGCCACCATGCGCTGACGGTGATTAATTTTTCCGCCGAGTTTACAGGCAGTTGGCTCCTACGTCATCTACAACACATTTTTTTTTACTTGGGACTATATGTTTTGCATGTTTTCCCTCTTGTTAAACGCGTGAAGTAAACAAATTCATTGAATGTATTCATTTTTTGAGCTTGTGTTTGACATTTCCTCGCAAACGCTGTACAACTCAGCCTTGGCATGCAGCATGGAGGTAAGAAGTTAGGAGTAGGCGTGTGGGGTGCAAAGTTAAGCCAAAATATGTTTCGGGCCACGCCCACTCTGGTTAGTAAAACATTACTATTGTTTTCATGCGAATGGTGCTTCATATTGGACGAATTGCGGGTTTTATGGAATAATTCCACACAACGACGTCAAGTTTTATATATATGTATATATATATATATATATATATATATATATATATATATATATATTTATTTATTTATTTATATTTATATATATATACATATACATACATATACGTAAAACCAGAGCAACTAAAAATGTGCCAAGCAGAGACAATTTCATTAATAACAAATAAATATATTTCCTTAACCACATAATGTATCATATTGTCAGGGATATAACATTTTCCTTTTTATTTATGTTAAACTTGTATTCTTAGTGCTGGTAGGACGTTCTGAACAATAACGTTGTTTTAATAGGCCTTTATTGAGATATAATAATCCAAGAACGAGTGCATTTATTATTTTGACAGTTTCAGAAGTATGTAGACATAAATCTATGTAACATGTATGCTATAATTCTCTTTTACAATGTTATATTATATTTTATATTAGGTTTTCACTTAGTAATGCATAAATAAACATAAATAGGCCTACTCACATTACAGCTTTCAAGGCAGTAGACCTATAAATCTGACTGTTAATTGGCCTTTACATGTGTGCACAGTACCTACCATAACATAGCTAAAAATACATTTATGTATACCTATAGCATATATGTGCATATATAGGCTCTAGCGTAGTGACTGAATTTATAATCTTAACACTGTAGAAGGCATTCTGTGGTGCTGGTAGTTTCAGGACAGGACATTGGAAAAGGGATAGAACACAAGTAGGCCTACTTAGAGATAGGTTTCAAGAAGACCTTGGGTGAAAGAGACAGACTGAGGGGTAGTTTCTAAAGGAAGAAAAACTTTGGAAACGCTGTGAAGAGTCGTACAACGAGTCAGTGGTGGGGTGAAGGAGAAGGCATACACTTCAATGGTACACTCAATGCTGGAATACATAGCATCACAATGGGATTCATATAAGGAAGGGGAGGTGCAGGAACTGGAGTATGTTCAGATAAGGGCTGCAAGTGGATAAAGGGTAATTAATTCACTATTTCTACACTAAGCCCTCGACCATATCTGAATAGGCTATAGCGTTTTCAGGCTGTCATATTTCAAATGTGCTGGCCGGATGTACGTAAAACTCAGATAGAAATGTGTGCTGAACATTGCTACAGACTTTCCACCAATAACGTTATGTGGTTAGAGCTTAAAGTCCCATAGTAAAAATGGATCGGCAGAAATCTTGCACGCTAGTTCAGTTCTTGGCTCGATGTGACGATGCGGCAATTTATGCGCGTTTCAAGACCGCCCTTACAGTGTATTCGCTTCTGAGCCTCTATTTCGCAGGTATGCGGCCTCCTTAAGAGTTAGTCGACAGGATGCGTGAGCCGAGCTGCAGCGTAGTACGGAAAGTATTTTTTCTTATATAACTATTACAAATTATTTAATGTGTTTATCTACGAAAAGACATTTCAAACTATGTCCCTACGATTTAAAAAATGCCGTCCGCTTCTTTAAAAAAAAACATGATTCCCAAGCTCCTCAAAGCGCTAAAAATGGCTTTTTCACGTTGCTATAGCTGAGAAAATATCGATCGCAACCGTAAGTCTAAGCCATAGAAACCTGCATTGGACATCACAAACTTTCCACAAATAAAACAACAGCGTCATAGACCAGTCATTAAAGAATTTTAGTGTATGATCAAGTTTGCAGCTTCGAAAGACCTGTGCCAACTGTGTGGTGCTCGAAAAACCTCAAAACTTTCGTTTTTTTTATTTGAATGCTAATAACTTCTAAAAAGTGCATCCTACGGAAAATGTCATTCTGTAGACCTTTAAAGAAGATAAAATTTGAGACAATTAAACAGTAACCGCAACTCTGTAGGACTAATAGGTCTCGAGATATAGCTCTTCAAAAATAGGTAAAATTTTCCCAAAAAGTTCGAAATTGTAGTTTTAGCCATCTTCCGAGCAGAATATCGGCTAAAATACTGAAATTAACAGGAAAGTAATAGAAAACTGAGTTGTATAGCAGTTATTTAACTTTAATTTAAGAATAAGCGGAAGATTATAGGATTATTAGTTATTTTGTTATAATAAAAAAAAATTAAGGAAATCTGATTTTCCAAAAAATGGGACATGACGAATCGCAGGACTTTTGTAAAGTGTAACTCATATCTCAGCGAAAAGCGTTATATCATGCACAATGAAATTCAGTAAAATTATTATATAAAAGTTGTATAAAGACTACTTCGATTGTTTTGGTTGAATTTTACGCTGTAATGTTGAACATGAAGTAATGGTGGGACCTTAGCTGACTCCATCGACAGAAATACACAACTCACTTTAAATTAGTATTTATTAAATGTGTATTCAATTGTATAATAAATTACAATTAAGGCGTAGGCTAAGCTGAATCTTTACATACATAGCCAGACTGTCGTGTTCTTTTGGAAGACCCAGGTTCGTCAGATGGCTCTTCTTCAGGCTCCGGAGACTCATCCGTTGTCAGATTAGTTCTACTACCAGGCACTAGTGGTGAAGGATCGTCTTCTTCATCCGACTCAGCCATGACTAAGGGAGGAGCATTCAGGCATGTCTTCCCTTGACAAACTTTGCTGAGAACAGCATTTCAGCCCTGCTCTCTTGCAGGAGCAGCTCCCTCCACCACACCCTTTCTGGCACCTGCACGACAAGGATTTTCAGCAGAGTTAGTGGCGCTGGTTCCATGGTTGAGGTCACCGGTGACAGCCCATGCTGCCTCATTGTCCATCCCCAGTTGGTGGGCTCTTTCTCTACTCCCAACCACTTCTGCACCTGGTGATAAGTTCTATACGAATGTTGGGAAGCAGCCTCTTCAGTTAGGGGTGGACGAGCGAGGTGGTCATTGGCGTTGGCAGCAGATCGGACAAATATCCTATAACGCAGGGCGTGGAGAGAGTCGTCTTCTCCCCCGCCATACAGTGCCACGAGACATTTGTTGCCAGCAGAGGCTATCTCCTCATGAGTGGCGTAATGGCTTAGAAACGTGCTAGCCACATCAACTAGGTCTGGCTGTTTTGAAAGGACATGCAACATCTTCGTTTTTGCTTGCCAAAAACAGGGCAGAGATAGTGTCGCAACCAGTGAAGGCGTGAAGAAACAACTCTGTTCCAGGAGGGAATGAGAGCTCTCCTCGAATGAATGATGTCGAAGAGAACTGCTCATAACCTGTTCCACCACTGCCACTTTTTCTGGAAGAAAACATTTCGTGTGCTGGATCACAAAAGAAATATTTGTATAGTATCGAACGTAGCACGACGAGCTCTAAATGCATTGTTAATATTTATATTATTCTGTTACTCCGTTACGTGTTATCGTACAACGATGGTATCGCCCCGTGAGGAAATTTTGCTTACATAATAGCTGATATAAATAATTATTATATTTTCTTGCATCCATTTGGTAGCAGAATTTTTATCTTTTAATTAGTCTGTTGATTTTCAGCTTCCGCAGTTGTTTCCTGTAACTTAACCCGCGTCACAGTTATAGGTAGACGCTATTTAATTAATGGAAAAGCAAACAATTATGTGTGGTGCTACATAAAGGTCAGAGCGACTTGTATCGCACTAATTAATAACTGTAATATTGGGAGCTCCATTTCTTTTAAAATCCAATTTCCTTAATATTGTTTTTTCCTAATAAGAAGGCAACTATTGGTCGTACAGGGTTTCACAATTGCTTTAATTAAAGCTAAATAAATTCTCTACATCTACATTGCCTACTACTTCCCTTGTAGGGTGAATATTTTAGCCGATATTCTGCTCGGAAGATGGCTAAAACTACAATTTCGAACTTTTTGGGAAAAACTACCTATTTTTGAAGTGCTGTATCTTGAGACCTATTAGTCCTACAGAGTTGCGATTACTTTTTAAATTGTCCCAAATTTTATCTTCTTTAAAAGTCTACAGAATGACATTTTCCGTATAATACACTTTTTAGAAGTTATTACTTATTAGCATTCAACTGAAAAAAAAATTGCGAAAATTTCGAGGTTTTTCGTGCACCACACAGTTGGCACAGGTCTTTCGAAGCTGCAAACTTGATCATACACTATTGATATTGTTGCGTGCCATGTGCCTGGAAGCCAGTGGTCGGCGGCTGTTTCGTAACATTTTGTGGACTGGCCCCTGAATCATACGCTGGGCGTCTACGTGATGGCAGTCACACCGAAGCTACGTCATAGATACCTGTCCCAACTGCGTCTTAACCCTACGAGGGCGGCCTACGTGTCCGAAACATGTAATAATGTCTATTTTTAGACCCATGTAATGCTGTTATTCCCCGACTGTTTCAAGGAGTATAAAACCACAGAATCGGCACACTTGGGCAGAGTTCGCTATTTGTCGTGCTAGAGGAAGGTGCTATGGTTGTGGAGATAGGCTGGTGAAGACATCTTGGTGATGTCAGAGTCTACTGTGAGGCGGCAGGCGGCTACCTTCGGAGCAGTGTTGGGCGAACCAAGATGACTGCTGCGGCGGGCTGACAGGCGAAGAAGGAGGTACGCGACGGGAGTCGAACCGAAGACCTCAAGAGTGAAGACAGCGGTGCACTCGGGGTGCTGCGCAGCACATGGTGAGCCATCACCACTTCGGACTGATAAGGTTGTACATTGTCATTAATATAAATACTGTTGATTGGATATATGACTGAATTTTATTGTGATTTGTACTGTTTAGTTAATTGATGGTAGACATGTTGTGCTTTAATTGTCAAACTTAATTAACGTGTCTGTGACACAGTACTAATTGTGTGCATAACTAATTGTGTTGTGAGAGTTCTAGTTGATTACTGTTTTGTGTATTTCGTAGCCCTGTGAGCTATTACATCCAGTAGTCTACTTAATTTAACTCTTATTTGTAATTATAAGACCTCTATCCCAAAAGAAATCATGGGAATTGCCCACATGTAAAGTTTGTGCTCCTCACACTTGTAACAATTTCTATCCTAAGAACATCCCAAAAAATCAGAACGGTGCAGTTTTTTTTCTACCTTACACTATTTTTATGTCTACGGTGACATTGTTTGAAGTCCCATTGAAAAACAGTTTCTACAAAACCACTGCGCGCCAGTTTAGTCCTTCGCGCCTAGAGGCGATGAGGCGTTCAACGAACATGTTATTTTCGACTTATCGCCATCCTTGTATCCGTGCCTCAAACGTAAAGAGAAAGCTACCGTCCACTAACTCGTAAGAGTCAATCACAATTTCTTCACTTTAACACTTCCCCGCCATTTCCTTTTTACCCCACACTTCACTCTCCGCCGTCCCGAACGAACTCTCGTCAAATGGTTTACAACTCTTCCAGCGTGCTTGGTTATGACGCAAAGCTGTCTCTCTTCACGACCACTGTTTAGTCTTTGTGAGTGAAGTGCACAATAAACATTAGGCTCTGGGGATGACAATAGACAAGCGACACTTTAAATTAAAAATAGAGGCGTTGAACGTAGAATATGCTTCTCAAGCCAAAGACAAAGTAAAACTATACAACTGATATGGGTTTTCAGTCAGTGAAACAAGTATGAAAAATAATAAAAAAGCATAATTTTTTCCAGAATAAAGCACAACAGAAAAGAAAGATTCTTTGTAAACTTTGCCGCTGCTAGCAACTCCAACAAAGGCTTTAAGTCCCTCTTAGAAATTCACGGAACTTTCTTGCACTTGCTTCCTAAATGTAAATAACTAAACCGTCCTGTAAAACTTCGTAGAGATATACGTATAAGGTTTTAAATGTATACTAAGCAACTAATATCCTATTATTAAAGCCAAGACTACGTTCACAAGAGCACATAAACACTTCAAGACGCCACTCGAAAGATAACCGTGTGTTACAGATGCTACATTGGCACTCAACATACGCAAAGGAAAACAGCACACGAACTGCACACAGAAGTTAACGAACTTTAAACTTTTTCTGGGCCATGCGCTGTGTTCTTCGCGCAACCAGTAAAAATCAGGACTGTTACTACACTAGTATATTTAAATATTTAAGCTGTTCGAGGAACAATTGCAAAGATTTTAATTTTTATTTACTTGAGACAAAGAAAAATAAAGCAATTAAATACCCGATTTCTCAGATAATCCCGGATTCTTCTATGTTACGTTTGAACGTTTGAATGTTGCATGGTATACTGCGATTCTCCGTACAGATCGGCTTTTATTTCTGTGCTGTTTGTGGGGTGTTACGAGTGTAGCCTAGGCTTAACATTGCATGTTGTAAACATTGTGTAAGTAATGTACAAATAAAATCAAAAGAAATATTTTTGTTTGCACAATGCTAAAATGTTTTTGTACATTTATTTCATTTTCATTTGTTCCTTATTACTGAAGAAACATGTAAATGTTATTTCATCGTTTGGTAAATTATTTAGCCTACTTCAATTGTTCATTTCTAAAACAATTAAACATTTCTTCTTACCATTTCTCTCCATTCTTAGAAATGATTTCTGCAACTTTACAGATATTTTCCGATTTTAACAATTAAATTTCCTCTAACTTTCTAAACTCAGACATTTTAATGACTAGGCACAATTGCGCAGACGCGTCCGTCTGACCTGCCCGAGCCGATGGCGCAGATGGCTATAGAGTATTTGATTGGCCCACGTGACCTGTGACGTCACGTGCATATGGTGCAGACTGCTGATGCGGTGCTGTATGACCAGAGTTGGGCAACTTTTATCTTTGGATGTCGGACAACCGTCTGCATGTGACGTCACGTGTACTTTGCGCCGATCAGGAACGAGATACGCAAAAATAAACGCAAAATCGCGCGACGAAAGTGTTGGAGATTGTAAACAAACAGTAATTTTGTGTAATGGTATTTAGTTAACATACATCCTATTATGTATATTATGTAGATTTGTCTCGAAGGTCTCTTGAGTTTATAAGTGTTCCGTTCAATCGCATTAGCAATGGAAATTCGGTCATTATAAAGTTGGACAGAAATTACCAATCTAAAAAAAAAAAAAAAAAAAAAAAAAAAAAAAAAAAAAAAAAAAAAAAAAAAAAAAAAAAAAAAAAAAAAAAAAAAAAAAACTGTAAAAAATAGTACTAACGTGCTTTATTCTAATTCCTTCATTGAAACCGTGTTAAAGTGACCGAAACACATATATCAGACCAAAATAATTACGTTAGAAAAATAAAAATTGTTAGTCTTACTGTGCTGCATTCTATCCTGTAGCGTTCGTATAATCTATATCAGCCACGCCAATTGTACCTCGCTGACACTGAAATACGGTCGGACCCCCCCCTCCTTCCCTTGACAGCATGACCCGACAGCTCAGACAGACACATCTGCGCAGTTGTGCCTGGACCTTCATTGGACGTATTTAGTTATCCCATAACACATTTGAAACGAGAAACTTATTACTTATTTAAAATTTTGGAATAACATTTTATTTCAAAGTATTTTCACTCATAGAAAAATATTTTTTGTTTTCAACTTCTTTGTATTTTTGTGCGGATTGAAAAATGTGCCTTCGTGAATTCCATTAATTTTCATGTTATCATCAAGTCATCAACGTCCCTACTCGAGCTCTGCTCCATGGGATCAAATTTAGTTGAGTATCTGTAATAATTTTGTATAATATGACTTGTCAATAAATCAAATCAAATCAACTTGTAAATTTGAGATGTGTATGTTATTTATCTTCAAGTACAGAAATTATTCTTACTAAGAAAACTTTGTTTGTTAGTTGTTTTTAACCGTCTGTATCCCAGCACGTTCTGACTATGCACAGTAAAATTTAGCTTCTGGTTTAAATTGTGACAATAAGCATGTCTCACCAAAGCAACTGATTTAGCGCATGCGATTGCGTGCGACAGCTTAAGCGAGGGAGCAGCGTTAGGGAACAAAATAACCAAATTTTAATCTCAAAAACTAATTAATTTGCCCTGAATGCATAATAAATTAAAAAGAGCGGTTAAGGGAGTGTATGTAGTAGAGAGCTGGACGTAATCGGATCAGAGAGCAGACGAGAAAGGAGACCACGACCACGGGTGCGGCGGCACAGCCGCGCGCCGCTCCGAGGCAGCACCGTCGCCTGGTGACGTCACCACTACTGGCACAGCGGTGCGCATGCGGTGATGCCGCGACTCTATGGCCTGCGGTGCTGGATAGCGCTGGCATAGATGTAGTACGTGGTAGAGAGCCCACTCGAGCCGTACGGTGTTCGATTCTTTATTGCCAACACTGAACTGAGTTTTTTTTTTTTTGCTAATAAAGGCGTTAGAATAACGTGATTCGGATTTGTGGTTACTATATACGAGAGATGTTCAGTTCCATTAAAGGTATTAAAATAAGCATAAATTGTTATTCAACACTGTGGAATTCTGGGGGGGGGGTGTGTGTTAAAAACCGTAAATAACAAAAATATTTGTGACTGTAAAATAATCGGGAGGTGGTATAACACTGGATGCTCGCATTCGAGACAGGACCTGTGTTCTGTTCACGGTACGAGCATTTTTAATTTCTGTATTCTACAGTTTTGCGATTTGACTGCTTTGTAAATACATTGATCGTTTCCCTTTCTGGTCGTGAATCTTACCTCTAATGACGTAGTTGTTGACGATTCTGCTGGAATTTCTATATTCAGTCTTGTTACATGCGAAACCGGCCACGGTTCCATTTTCCAATTCTTCTGAGAATAGGCGTGTAAATGAGAACTTGCAGAGCTCGTCCCATTAAATCAGAGTGACTATAGGTGTCATTGGTAACAATAGGTGTATTTTCGCGGTTGAAATGGTTACACACTGGTCACCAACGTTCACGACGAAATGTTTACCTCGCGAAAATGGTGAACCTTGCTAAACAGAGAGGACCTTTACTGAATGGTATTTCAAAACTGTGAAATAGAAATCGACTGTCTGTACTTGCTGAGATAATCACAGAGGCTAACATTACACGCAGTTTTGGTGCACGCTCAATTTCATATAACTGTAGTACATTGACACAGTTTTTATCTTCAGGGTTAAGGGCAAGGTATAGAGCAATTTTCATTACACGCAGTTTTGGTGC
>PNEQ01103287.1:0-24933 GCA_003012365.1 Medauroidea extradentata | reverse complement strand
CCCCCCCCCCCCCGCAACGTTTTTTCTTTTCTTTTTTTTTAACTTTTTTTATTTCCATGTATAGTGCGCACCCCTGAATTTTTATCAGTTGTTTTGGAATAAAAATATGCACTATACACTGGTAAATACTGTATTGTGCGCTTAAGTTTGTTTTCGCACCTCTTTGCAACAGCAATTATGAATATTTTTTACATCTACACAATATTGTAAGCATGTTCTACTGATGGAGAAATTTTATTCTATGCATGCAACTTTTGTCAGCATCACTTAACAGCAGTGATAAAATCACAGATGCAGGCCACATCGTGAATTGCTCCACATTAAAGACTCTAATAACTGTATTAACCGCCGTATAACGCCCCACTTTTTCACCAAAATCGTGGCCCCATAAAATGGGTGGTATCAGGTAAATATACAACATAAATATGTATCCATTTCCGAGCCCGCATACGAACCGAGGGACCATCCGGCGCTGTTTACCTATGAGCAAGGCGAGGCGGATGTGAGCGACAGCCGCATGCGGTGTGTGGGGACATGGGCTGTTTTGCTTCCAAGCTGCAAGATACCGGGATGCAGTGAAAGCAGCTGTGCGCGTGTGTACCGGTATGTGTGTACTCGTGACTCAGATAAGCAGCAGCAAACGAGCGGAAGTTGTCAAGGTCAACCAGTACAGTCTAGACTGAAGTGCTCTAAGTTGCGCACGTGTTCCCGGCGATGTTTACCGTAAATTACCGTACATCAGTATGTCAGTCACGGCTCCCTATTACTGTAACTACTAACACAATTAGAAGGACCTTAAACTGTGCACAGTAAAAAGTTTTATAATGCAATATATTAGGTATTAAAAAATATTATTTATCTGGAATATTTTACGACACTTTGAATATTAAAAAAATTACAAGAAAAACATAGGTATATGTATACAGTAAAACCTCTTTATAACAACCCCTTATATAACAACCCCTTATATAACAACCCCTTATATAACAACCCCTTATATAACAACCCCTTATATAACAACCACCTCTCTATAACAACCCTTTCCTCAAGAACCGTGGGGTTTTGCTGTATATTTAAACCTCTTTATAAAGATCACCCCTATATAAAGACCCTATTCTAGGGAACCGTGAGGGGTCTTTATAGAGAAGTTTTACTGTACTTTAAAAAGATTACAATCACCTTGAAGCTATTGGAGATTACGTCTGCTGATATCTCACCCCAAGCTGACAAAATCCAGTTGCAAACTGCTGGTAGAGAAGCTCTCTTCAGCCTCCCCGCTGCTGTGGTTGCATGTGGACCACTGCGCATCCATTCATTGTACTTCCGAGTGAATTGTCGTTTGAAAGGGTGATTTACGACCACACCAAGTGGTTGCAACATTTTTGTCAGGCCACCTGGTATGATGACGAGGACACATCGTTCGTCGCACACTCTTCTCTTTACTTTGTCCGTGAGGTGACCCCGGAAGCTGTCAAGCACGAGCATTCCCCGTTGTCGTAGCATTCCTCCGGGACGTTTATTCCACACACAGTTCAGCCAGTCAACAACTAACTCGTCTGTCATCCAGCCCTTCTTTTGTGGCCGAACGATAATGCCAGGCGGAAATTTTTCTTTTGGTAGTGTTTTCCGCTTGAAAACAACATAGGGAGGAAGCTTTCTCCCGTCTGCTGTTTTGCACAACATTACCGTGCATCGCTGTTTTTCTGAGCCTGTCGTGCGGATTGACACACTTCTTTCTCCAACCACATTCACCGTCGTGTTTTCTGGCATATCAAACCAAACGGGTGTTTGGTCTGCATTGTCGATCTGGAGGAGGAGATAATTATTTTTCTTCCTGAGCTGTATCACATACCTCTGAAAGGCCATAATTTTCTTTTTTAATAGTCCGCTGGCAATTTCTGTGATACAGTCGTCCTTCGGCGGATTGTTAAACCTGACCGCATGAAGCGACAAACCCAACTATAGCTGCCCCTAAAATTTTGTACTGGTATGTTCAAGTTTCTTGCCAACCTGTTAGCTTCCAACTGTAACATTTCCGTGTTCACGGCATAACCTGACTTGCGTAAATCGACGACATACTGATACAGGGCTGCTTCTGTTTCTGGATATTTTCCCGTTTCATCCCTCGAAACGCTCGCTTGTCTCTCGGCACCTTCTGGAGTTCTTTTTGGCTGCACCAGTACTCGACGTTAGTTGCTGCCGTATAGAATTTCCTTGCTGCCACATTTTTGCTGTGTTCGTCTGCATACTTCATAACTTTCAATTTAAACTCAGCTGTATAACTTTTTCTTTTTCCCATACCTCAACCCTTTCTTACCGTATCTACACAATACGTATGGGTATAGCACAACGGCGACCACCTGGTAGGTGTAAACAAAACTTCCCTTCCCGGCATTCCTGAGCAAAAAAAATAGGCCACTCCTACCCCTCCCCCAAGCCGTCCCTCCACACGGCATACACAGAACGCGCTTCACAACAATGGCCCGTGTTTGTTGTTTTTAATGCATTCCACTCGTTTTTTTTAACTCTTTGTGTGAATTCACTCTTAAGTCGGCCAGACGGAAAGGAACACTACACACACACACATTATTTACAATTGTTTTTACCATTGTTCAAAATTGGACAACGCGTTTTTCCTGGGTTTTTACAAAAAAATTTTCCCAGAAATCTATCTTTAAAAACACGGTGGTCGTTATACGCCGGTAAATACGGTAACTATGTGGACAAGCCAAGAGACCACACTATGGTGAAACTATACAGACAGCACTCACGTATGTGGAAGACTGGATAACAAGTGTTTTGAAGCTACAGTCTCAATTCACATCCATCTCAGATGTGACGTAAAATTGATGACACACAATTGGTGCTTAGCATGAAGTATAATGATGCATATAATGATCTAGGTACTTGATACTCACAGTATTATTACAAATAGCTGGACAATGCTTCACCAGTCAAATGGGTTTCAAAGATACAGAGGTCATAATTTGGAATTGAATAAAAAATTATTATTAGTGATACTACCTCTTTAAAATACTACAAGTTAGGTAACTAATTTACCACTAACACCTTAATTGTCTATTGCTATAAACAAATACATATTTACACAAACGTCACTACTGCCACCAAAATGTTTACATTCTTGTCTAAGCACTCCCTTAATTCACTGCAGGCCTTCTGCCGAATGTTATCAATCAGGTCAGTCACAGTCGTCGGTCAACCCAGATATCTTAGTCACCTTCGTTCCTCACTGCTACTGATCTCTCACTATTCTGCTCATGCACTTGCTTATCACACTTGCAACTACCAGACTCTGGGTGCCCTTATATATGGGACACTTTCTTGTACACGTAGGCATACACCTTGTTCAAGCTGACTTGCATTGTGTGACTGGCTGATTTTTATGCTAGTAGCGTGCATACAAAGTTTTGCATTCTAGCTAGGATCGTTTAGAGGCGATTCTAATTTTCATGCATCACCTCGTGCAAGTAGTTTGTGTTTTATTTGGCGTATATATGTACATTAAAATTATCCTGATGGTGAGAGTAGAAAACCTCATATTGCCGAATTTTTCACATACAGGCACATTTAAGCTACTGTGTTTTTTTTTGTACGTTCATGGTACTTGTATACAAGGTGCGCAACTTTTCACCTTCGCTGATCAACTTGGTGTACCAGCTCTAGAATTGCTCAGAACTGGCAAAGTTTGGGAAATACTCTTTATAGGCACGTGTTAGGTTATTTCTGGGAAGCTCCTCTTACAATCTCAAGTGTTGACTAAGAAAATACTATACATATTTATACTTTTTGGAGTTCCAGAAATACCTGTTCTTATCGCATAAACTGCTTTATCTAACGCAATTCTACGACTGAACGTATGTTGCTGTGTTTGTGTTACATACAATAAAACGTACAATATGGCGATGTCACAGACACATCAACATGACGGTTCACGCTTTTACAGTGAAGAAAATACTGCTCTTTTAGTTACATTTTTCTAGAGTTATAAAGTTGCAAATACAGCATGGTACCAATGTTCGTTAAAGTTCTTATGAATACATAAAACATATTGTACTTATTTATTTCATATATATAAAAAAACTAACATCTGAGACTACAACAAAATGTATTTACTAGCGTTTATTTGATTAAAGAATTACTCAATTAACAAATTACTTTACCATATACAGCCTACATATTCTCCATTCAGACCACTGTACGTCTACACTAAAAGAACCTCTTTTATATAGTTACTTCTCAAGGAACCTGGAAATATTATTGTAAAATGCAGGAAAGCGTAAAAAGAGGGACATTTCTAATGTAAAAGCAGAAAATGAGACCATAAAAAGCAGGTGTAAAATGAGGGAAAGTGTAAAAACAACAAGGGGAAGGAGGTGTAAAAAAATAGGGTTTTGTGTGTGTGTGTATGTGTGAGAGAGAGAGGGAGAGAGAGAGAGAGAGAGAGAGAGAGAAAGAGTTAGAGAGTTTGTGTGTGTGAATAGAACATTATTTTTCTTACTTGTGTTTATCTGCAAAAAAAAAATTATATAAAATTTTTACAATACCGTTATATAAAGTACTTTTGGCTTAAGTTTATTTACAATAAAAATTTGGAGTATTTTAACAACTATAACTTACAAAATTGTTAATATGTCACATTGATCATAACATACAAAGTGTTAATATGCCACATTGATCATCATAACATACAAAAGTGTTTGTTATGTATGTAAATATACGTGGTAAATACAGTGTTATACATATTAGGTAAATACGTTGGGTCGGGATATATTAAGTTAAGGATGGAAGGTTGGCACGAGTGCGCCAGTGCTAGGGCGAGACATGGTGGACTAGGAAGGCCTCGTGAACAATGTAAGGTTAAAGCCAGCTTAACGCAGTGCATTAATATCCAGTAAGGACCCGGACTACGACACTATCGGGACATCGTGAACTCCAATCTGGACAGTCGGATCGGTGAGTGTGGCAAGTAGTACATAACAGTTTTAATATGCCACATTGATAATTAAGTACAAAAGTGTTAATATGCCACATTGATCTTCATAACGTACAAAAGTGTTAATAAGTCACATTAATCAAACATTCGAAAGAGTTAACATACCACATTGATCTTCATAACATACAAAATCATTAATATGCCATCATCATAATGTAAAGAAGTGTTAATATGCCACATTAATATTCCATTCCAAATGTACAAAAAGTTTTAATGTGCCTCAACAATCATCATAACATACAAAACTGTTCCTCTGTCTGAATGATAAAATTCCTATCTTGATTAACTATAAAAAGGTCATAATAGAAAAACTCTAACATACAATTCTCAAATAAAATTATCTGCTCATAACATTACATAAACTACAAGTATAAAAATTCAGTCTAGTAAAACCAGCATAATTCACAAACATTTTTTTCCATTTACAGTTTGCATGACAGTACTGCAAAATACACACAAAATTACTAAAATTTGCGATAGTAGTAACACTGGTTTAAATAATCCTAATATGTAGATAAAACTTCTTATTTACAGTTAAAAATAATAACTTGTACTGGTAATTAATGAAAATGCTCACAAATCTTATCTCATAGACGTACAACTCATGCTACATTGTTTAGCACAGCAGTGTCTTCCTACATCCTATGAAGCTCCACTTGCATGCGTGACTGAAATAGTGCCACTTGGAGATTGCCAGAACCATCTTCTTGCGAGGTCCAAGTAAACTGGAATTAAAATATGCAAATAAGTCACTAGTTCCAAAACGACATTACCATATTACTTAATTACACCATATGTTCAAATCAGAATACAGTACCAAATACAAATTCACATTGAAAAAACGTAGTGAAAAAATTTTCATCTGGAGTATGAATGATAGTGTTTCGTATCCTACTTCAGTCCTGTACAGGTGTGTTTATAGTAATGTTTCAAATCAGATCCATTTATCTACTGGTTAAAATTTTACTATAAACACAGTAATCCAAAAAAGACTACCATGAAAATGCTACGTACTCTGCGCACAAAGGTGCCCATCTGTCGCCCATATAATTTTCCTTAATATAATTTCCAGAAAGTAAAAAACCATCACACGAGAATTTTTACTGTTCCATTGCACTGCCTTAAAAACAAAAGAAGTGAAGTGATTTTGACCAGCACTCAACATCCATGTCTCCAGCACTGGTGAGAGGTGACAATGCGAATATGGAGCAGCGCTGAAATTAAGGGGCGAGGTAACAAGAGATCCCCGAGAAAACCTGCTGACCAGCAATATCGTCTGACATGATATTTCAGCAATTAAAGTGCCAGGTGTACTGTACATGTGTTTGCTGTGTTTAGCTTTCGGTTACATATTTTTTATTTCCGAAAATAAATTTGAAGCTCACAGGATCACATCAAGACTAATTGCACTGTATGCTAGTCAAAACTACTGTATTTTTAACTAGTTCCTGCTATGGTAGAGGTTTGGCAGAAGTTTTAAGGTCAAAAGGGTACTATTTCAGTTGGAAGGACTACTGAACACTATATCTTAATTAACATATTTTATAAATGCAGGCAGGGAAAGTTTTCAACAACAGCTTTTGATACTCTAACATAACCACTAAATGTAATTATTACATTAAGGTTGAGGCAGAAACACAAAGAATTTATTTTCAGGTAAATACCTACCTACATACAAAAAACAGATGTAACATTTCTTTATGTGATAGCGAGGTTGCAACATTTTCTCTAGCTGAGCCAGCTTCTCGGATGGTGAATGATTTCACTCAGCAGATCTGTGAGGTAACCAGTAAACCTAGTGGACAAAATGTGAACTAGGGTAGGGAAAGTATATTTTCATGTGCAACAACAGTGTCAGCCGTACTTTTGGATTCGGTTTATCAATGTAATTTTCAACTTCCACTGAGGAACGTCACATCAACTTCAATAACCTGCATCTTTCAATACCTTCAATTTGTGAGTATACAATGCCTCTTATTGCAAGAAATTCCTACAATACAGTCTAGTAAATAGAGAAAAATGGATATACACCACCAAAACAATACCTGAACAATCATTGTAACCAAATAGCTAAAGCACTCACCAACCGCAGTTCCAGCAGGCAAGTTTCATACAACTACCGTCAAAGAAGCAACCTGATATTCGTAGTTTCCTACCACAAAATTAGGCCTATTTGCAACTTAGGACCATCATCCATTGTGACCACAAAATAGTAGTTTCTCACTCACCACTAACTTACAATATTTTCTTGAAACCCTCAAGATTAGTTTCTAGATGGCCTCCGAATCTTCACAAAGATCCGCGGTACCCCAAACCACCACCAGTTGTTTCCAGCAGAGTCCTCACCATCTTGAAATGATCCTCGATACATAAATTGAGTCATAGGCCCTATTCACTGCTCAAGAAAGCTGGCCCATACAGCAAAAATACCTCAACTGATGTAAACTCACCTTCCAGTACAACTCTGCAAGAACTTGTGCATATTGTATTTAATAACCCCAGCAGTACATTTCCTGCCATTTTGTTTTTATATTTATAGTAAGTTGCAATAAATTGGAAGCACCATTACAACTACGGTATCATGCATGTTACGGACCTCTCTCTACCATGACCTGCGAAACAGGAAAATATACTTGAAAATTTAAACTAATTAAACATTTATGTTTGGCAAATGAAGAGCACTTCTAATTTATTTTCATGCAATCTACTGACTACAGCAGAACCCTGTTATATTGTTTCTGAAGGGACCCAAAAAAAGTTTACATTATAAATGGGAAAACATTATATGTAAGAGGGTAATTTCCTATTACAAAACAGTTTCAAGGACCAAATGAAGTAGCATTGTAATCACGAAAACGTTACCAGTGGGAACACTATAAGAGGGTTTTACTGTACCTGTCATCTTGTGATCATGTATGCCTGATTCAAGGTATGCTTTCAATCGAAAGATACATCTGTCTATTAATACAAACTCATATCTATTTTATTCTCCAAACAGTATTTTTTCCCCAAGAAACACTGATGAATGTGGACTTCATGCTGGCAAAAATTGATCATGTTTTCAATCTTATATCTGTATATTGATAAAAATCAGTACATTAAGTACCAGAGGACTTTTTTTTTTCAACACGAGATGGTTAGAAACTGACTTTACTGGACAGGAAAGAAACTGTTAGCAAAGTTTTGAGTTGAAAATTGATCACCTTCGATTTTAGTATTTCTTTTTCAGGAACCGAGTAATGCCTTGTAAAATTGAGACCCTGCCATCAGTCAAGGATTACAAAAATAGCAAACTGTAAAGAAATTTAGAATTCTTGAACTAATACAAATATGGGCACGATATTGACAGAAAGCAAGTTCAACGTAGACATGTACCACTACATAAAAAATTCAGATTATTAAATACCTTCTTCCCACAACCGTTAACATAATACGTACTAGGCAAACCGTCATTACTTACACAACTCCGGCCTTTTTCAACTCCTCTTCAGTCATCATTAGAAACTTGCGGAAATCAACGTTCTTGGCCCCAAACAGCATGTAGTACTTTCCCAAATTCAAAAAGTTCAAAAATTCAGGCAGTTTCAGGTGACCGCCACCTGAAATTATGCAAGAAAATACATTTTTTACATGTTTCACATAATACACAGTTTGACTATCCGTACCCATGAGTTTACTAATAGAAACTACAGTAACACTTAATCACCCACATGCATATTTAACGTTGTGGTTTATCTAGAACCCCTAAAAAATTATTTTAAAAAAAAATGCACACTTAAACTTTAATTTTACAACTCTACAACATCAATTTAACGATAGTCAACTTCAATTCAATTAAGCTAAATTTTAAGACGGCAGGAATTTTACGAGGTAGGTACATTTTTAAATAACACTGTGAATTACAGGCAGTTATTAATTATTCACAATATTGACACTCTCAATTAGCGCTAACATAATGAAGCACACGCATAGCTCGTACTGTAACTAGAATACTTCTACATTAATAATTTCTGTTTCTTAAAAAGTTATGATCAAAATCTAGGAATGGTGGACAGTAAACTATTAGGATGTCAGGCATAAGATAAATGAAACAAGTCATGAAAAAAATATTCTGTGTCCACACAGCATGTACAACAACCACAGCAACATGTTAAGGACAGTAAAACCTCGATTATACAAACCTCATTAATACAAAGTGGTTTTATTTCTGCTTGGAATGAGACAAGAAATTAAATGTTAATTTTCCCAAAAATTAATCTACAAACATTTGTGGCAAATCCATTAAATCTGATTTCGTAATAAAGGGCTCAGACTGTACTGATTTTGACTTCACAAATATTAATGATTTTATTTCAATGATCTTTCAGATTCTTTAAAAACACTTGTATTACAAACCTCGTTAATACAAACTCTTTAAAAACACTAAGTTCTCTTCAATACAAAGTGGCTTTCTGTTCCTCTGTAATAAGATGAAAATTTTAATATTAACTTTAATGCTCAATAAAAATATCCTTTATACTGTTTGGAGAATAAAATAGATATGAGTTTGTATTAATAGACAGATGTATCTTTGGACTGAAATATCCAGTTTAATGGTTAAAAGAAGTTATTGTGGTGTTCAAAATGTTTGGGTTTTGGAAATACAGAGTTTAAAAAATTATTGCAAACTTTTTGGAGTTTTTGCAAACACCTCATTACGAACTGCAAAAATTTAGGCCCTTCCAGGAGTGCACAAAATGTATTTTAGAAGAATATATCCCCAGAGCACAATCTTTTGGCCCAAAACTTTTCGGCAAAACTATTGCACACTTCTTAACACATTCAGGGGCAAGTTTTAGAGTATGTTAAAAACTAAGACTAATCATTATAAGCTTACTGAAGGACAATGTGTGATAGCACGGCTTGTATGTGAGTGCAGCAGCTCCTTTATATGCACTTGAAGATACAGCATAGTCTCTCGACAAATATTCCCCCTAAGGTATTCTTCCATTGATCTGACATATTGTGCACTCCTTGGCCCCTTTAGGTTCGTAGTAAAGACAGGGTGGACACTCATTGTAACAAAGAAATTTTTCCCAGATTTCCCTTATTTAAAAAAAAATTCCCAGATTTTTACAAGCATGACAACATTTTGGCACTTTATTCAACAACTTTTCCAATTAAGGTAAATATTTCAAGTACCTTGCTAACACCACTACCAGTGAACTTGACGAAACATTCAGCAGAAATAACTATGAGTTTGACAATGGAGTATCACCTCTACATGACGGTAATTTTTTAAACAAAAATGCTATAATGCTCTTTCTACTACTTTAATGGAAGCTAAAAATGAACGAGACAAGTAAATTCTCTCAAATTTCTCAGATGGACAAAAAATTCCCTGAAATTTCACTGATATTTCCAGGTGGACTCAATTTCATGGTAATTCCAGGTTTTCCAGGTGGGCGGCCACCCTGAAGGTTCCATTATACCATTTTAAAGTGATCACCTGAAAACTTGTTTTGCATTTTCTGCTAGAATTGGATGTATCTGCTACAGCCACTAGTTATTTTTTACACCTCAATAGACATCACTGCAGGAACCTACATGGCCCAGCAAGGGTGATCCACAGTATATCCGCAATACGGGTGAACCCTCGATCCTCCGCAATGCCGAGAGCAGTGACGCCTGCCTTGGTAACCACAGTGGTGTCTGCGCCACACCACAACAGTGCCTTCACCACATCCAGGTTTCCGCTCCTGACAGCCACCATCAACACCGTTTCTCCACTCGAGCGCGCTCTGCAACAAGCTAGGCCAATCACAGCAATGCACAGTACATTACCACTTATCTTCGTAGTTGTGTTGTTGCAGACGAACTGTGTGTGTGTCTTGCCCATTCTTATATCCAGTCAATGATAAAGAACCTCCATTTTCAGCCAAAATAATGTATGGCTGAAATTACCCACTGTAATTTTGAAAGTATGTGTAAATTTGTTTCATATCCTAAGATGAAATGAACAGTGGCGTTATTTCAGGTTTTTCTTGGGGAGAGAGGCAAGATTTTTTTTTCGGCGAAAGTGACCTTGTTGCATCTTTTTTATTAATTAAGCATGTATAAATTAGAAACTTCAAATAATAAAACTTCAGTTCAATGTGTTTACGTTAGCATTATTTAAGTAAGAATATATAAAAAAAATTTATTTTATACACACAAAATTCTAAATCTAAGGGGGGGGGGGGCACTCGCCCCCCTAAATTATGCCCCTGGAAATGAAAAATTTATAACATTAAATAACGTATAAGTACTTCAGTAAAACAATAAAGAGAATTGAAATACGTAGTTTATTACATTTTAGGATACAGAAAACTCTCATACACACTCATTTTAATTCTGTACACAGATTGTATGTACAGTATTGACTTTGTGCATTATACATAGTAACAGTCAAAATACAATTAATTACTTCTTAACGAGTCCATTCTCTCCATGGCATGCCATCAAAAATATCAGATTTGGTCACTAAGCTATGAAGATGTCATTTTCAGCATTGCCAAATATATGTTAACTAGAAAATTCACATGAAAATGGTTTTGATCAAATATTGCCATAAAAGTATACGTACTCTACACGATGATTCAAACACAATCAGGCTACTCATTTTGTATGTTATTAGTGTTTTAACGTAACACAATGTACAGTATATGCAAAATTTGTGTGCGAATCTCACGCTAGGCATATCTCATATGCGATATCAAGAAGCAGAATAAAGTACAGTACATACCAGTACTATTTTTTGTGCAGTGTAAAACAAGTTGCATGGAATGAAGGATTATATTTGTCTTTCCACACTGGTCAAATGCTGAACTGTATGTCAGCCATATACAGACAGTACAAGTTTCAACTGTTCAAAAGATAAATCTGGTGAGCGTATCATATATCAACACATTTTGTTATTTAGTTCAAATGTAGGTAATCATAAATTACATAGAGCTTCAGGAAAATCTACAACAGTATATTTTTAACATGTTTATGATTTTTGAGTTGAATTTGTACGTTACTGCCAACATATGCTAATAACCAGTCTTCTCCAAGGAAATAACTGTCTCAAAATATTTATGTGAACTCTTTTTAGACATCAATTTTCCGCAGAAAAGTTAAAAGAAGAGTTTTCTTACAAAATGTAATCTTACGTGGAGTATGTGTTACTTAAGGGGCCCGCCTCTTTGCCATAAAATCACACTGCAGCGTGTTTGAAGAAAAAGTTTTACACCGAAACTAATACACATGTGTTCACGCCGTTTGTCTACGAAAAGAACACACGCTTCAGACGACTGCCCTTACGTACTTTCAAGACAACACAAGTATTACAAATCCCCTTTTAGGGCACGTCAAAATGGGTTAAAACGGGGTTTTCAGGCTGCTATAGCGGAAAATATACTAGCAGAATACATGTGAAACCACTTAAGGGTAGTGCATTGGACTTTAGTAAAGTGATTTCGTAAATAAAACAATAGGGTCACCACTTAAAAGTCCCATAGGAAATTTGTTTTTTCGCGAAGACTGCACGCCTTAAGCGTAGAGGCGACGCACCGTTGTATGGCCCATACGACGTCGCCCTTAGCACCATACCTCACTCACACAAACACATGTGCCACGAGGCGGGTCCCTTAATGGGACTGAACTTTCTTGTTTAAGTTAAGGGCATGTTTTATGAAATATCTTAATTGTTCTGATAATTTATATATTTGAATGACATGTGGTTTGTGTCTCTGTGTGTAAATCCACAGTACTAGATTTTCTTTGCTAATTTTTTTTTAAAAAGTGATGAAATTTAAATAAAAATTGCTAATTTTGAATTTTTAAAAATACAAAAAAAAATTATGCAGTTATTATAATGCTACATATCTTGATGTAGCATGTGACACTTTTATTCTATGTGAATTATTTCATTTTATTTGTCTGTTAGTTTTCCCAACTTGTATAAAACAGTTTTATGCAAATTTGGACTTTGACATGCCACTAAACAAAACTATGAAAGCTAAAAAGTTTTCAGTTCAGTAAAATATAATATCAATTGTGTCTACAAAACAAACCATATCTTGTTCAAATATAAAAACTATTAAAACAATTAAAATATTTTATGCACCGCCCCCTAAAGTTTCTAATGCAAGGAAAAATAAAATCCGAATGTCATTCGCCATTAAATGTATGTGCCAGTCTTACTTGGTGTTAACACTGCACTTGTACTGGATGAGAACCTTCACACATTCCAGCTGACCCATGTGAACCGCATGGAAGAGAGCCGTCCATCCTCTGTCGTCCATTGCATTCAGCAGCACTTCCTGCTGAGCAAGACACCTCATATGTCATGCCCGTCGCTACCATCAAGTTGTTCAAGCAATATCTTCCTAAGAAGCAAAACTTTACTACTGGGCTGTTCAGGGAATGCTAGGTAGCTTTTATTACATTTGTGCAAAAAAAACCTCTATAAACTTTTTTTAAGAAATGCTTTGAAAAAATTCAAGACTAATAGCAGTCATAAGTATGCATAGTTCTACATAGGTACAATGCAAAATAATGCATAGTTTGTTCGCAATGCGTGATTTTAGCGTATTTTCATAAGAAAATAGGTGAAACTTTGGCTCCAAAGATCTGGAAAACTATGAGGTTTATTCACTGGTGTGCACTGCAGTTAATCTTAGCGGTGGGAGAAGTATGCCCGTAAATATAAATCTGACCTCCCCAGCAAAAATTTTTAATATTGAGGTGCAAAATGGGGGCTATTTAAGGCCATGATCTGTCATTTCTACCGATTTAAGAATAATTACTTTCTTAATCCAGAACGAGAGCAGATATTGAAAAATTGTTGCACAGTTTTGTTAAAAACAGACTATTTTTTTAAAGATAAAATACATGAATGTTTCAGCTAATTAGGCCCCTATGCAATTAAGAAGATTTTCATTAATGAACTAATTATCCATATCTACGTAATTATTTATCTAGAAACAATTAGACTACGTACATAAAAATTATTGTTAACGAAATTGTGCAACACTTAACAGTTTTTGAATTAGAAAAATAATTATTGCTATAATGGTACAAATGATGGATCATGGCAATAAGCAGTATTCACACATCATACACAAACTTTGAATATACCGCTGGATACTATTAATATTTTCATCAGATCATTTTTTATAATTTTCTTTGGTTGGGGGGGTAGGGGGAAAGCAATCATTTTTAGGAGGGTGTGTTTCCTCTGTCGTCCCTTGCCTGGCACGCCCACGAGATATTGCCATCAAATTTATTTAGGTACAAATTATGAAAATTGTAACAAAACAACATAGGTATTCGTCAATAAAAAAATTTTGTTGCTTTAGTAAAAAATTATTTTTAATTCACAGTACTGTAATACTACTGGTGGTGGTCTTAAATGTTCTCCATTCACACTTCACATGACCAAGTTTCAGTTACGTAAAAATTTGGATAAAGAATCTTCCCAGAAACTCAAAAAATGTCTCATGCGAAGGACACGTTAAAAACGTTATGATGCAATCTAAACAAGATTTTACTTTACCAACGAATACAACACTTAGTGAAGTAGAATCATGGTTTTAAACCGACCAACAGAATCTTCAGGTGACCATCTGGATGAACATATATTGCCAGTTTAAGGCCTATATCATCTTATAAGACATTGAGCGGTAACACTGTCATTTTAATTGCTATAATATTAAAGAGAATGGTGTACTGTATACATCAATATCTTGAAAAAAATTGTACCAAGTTTTAAACACAAAAAAACAACCAAAACTACCCAATTACAATATTAACTGTACTAAGTACCCAATTACAGTATTTGCTCAATTTTATTCCTAAATGAAGTATAGCTAATATTTTTTGGAAGTAACACAAATTTGCTTTTTTGTTCTAGATTTAATTTTTTTTTAATATCCATTAGCCTACAGTTATACAGTCTAAAACATACAATCATGGCTATACACTTTGCACATGCCCTGTAACAGCATAATTAAGTACACTAATTAGTTTAGAAGAAAACAGAACATGCGTAAATACAACTTATTTACATATTTCCATTAAACTAAAAAAATGTTGTTTTACAGATACACAAAGTGCTCAAATTTTGTATTTGAATTGTGGTAAAAATTTACACTACAATTATTTTATAAATTACGATTTAGCAATGAATTATTGTGTACCTGAAAAACCAATGAAATCTTGAGATATGATTAGATTTAATTTTATTTTGATACAAGCAACAGTATATTGCTCTGTTCTGCCAGAAACTTACGGGAGATGACGACCGCAGGAGGTTATGCAACATTTCCGTGTGACCATTGGCAGCAGCCAACATGACAGCCGTACGACCAGCACTGTTGCAAGCATTTGCCGTCGCCCCACGATGCAACAACACTTCACACGTACTCATGTGGCCGAAAGCACATGCATACATCAGGGGTGTCCAACCAGCTATATTCTTCCTTGAGATTTCATCTCTGCATGCAAGGAAATAATGACTTTTAGTAATACAGTACTGCAAATTTCGTGCAGACTTAGACACAGATGCCCAGGAGATGAACTAGGCCTACTAAAAAGGAAACTGTTTACCAATATCTGGGAGGTTAGATATACAACAAAATGCAGAAAGTTTCATTTCTGCAAAATGGCAGGTAGGCCTACTGACCCTCTAAATGACATTCCATCTTTGTCTGAAGTGTTTTCTTTCTGTACATTGGCACAATGGGTGCATGTGTTAAAAAAACATATTTCCCAGCACATTGCAACACATTTGAAGCACATGGTAGGCTGTACCCTTAAGTAGTCAGTTATTCATTAAGCATTTGCCTCATCTTGTCTAAGTGCACACACACTCGCCTGCATATTGCTTTAAACAGTGGAACTAAATTTTTTTGGTTCGATGAGACTCAAGTTATTTGCATATGCCATCAGTTTTAACTCGTGGCACAGATTAAATAATACAATACATTCTTTCTAGGTACTGTAGCATTAATTTTTTTACAAAACAAAAAAAATATATAAACATGAAACAGTTACTTTATAAACAGCAAAAACATTTTCCTGAAAACCAAAGGCAACAACACAGCTATTAATTAGTAAAGATTCATGCTTGATACTTAACATTTTGTGGCACATTTCTGCGTATATGTAAAACTGATAAACTGTTCTATAATTCGTAAGTAAGAAGCAGTTAGGCAGGCTCAGAAATATAAAGCAACCCACCACCCAAAAAAAGTCACCGCCAAATATGTGCTATTAGTTAATTGAAATTACCAACATTATAAATAACATGTGAAAATTTTTATTTCTCCTGAACACTTCCAACCATACCGTTTACAGCTTTGAAAAAATTCCACAGCACCAAGGCTCGCAGCTGTGCAACTGTCAAACGCCATCCTGCGTTTTGTTTTTCGTCCAAATCCACACGATAATACTTGGTTTCCCATTAAATAAAGAGAGATAGGCGTAGAAATACATATGATATTTGGTACTCATAAATTTTCAGGTATTCTCTTCCTTGTGCTTGGAAATTAAACTTAAGCATTTTACTTCACAGCGTTCCCTTATAACATGCACTGTTTTGCCGCGCTAAATAAATTATATCGATTAAACAAAAATAACAAGAGATCGATCAGCATCGATATAAAAAAAATAATATATCGTTTAAATTTGAGCTTTCGTAGTTTTGCTTTCTCCAGAGCGCAGCACTTGATACAACGAAATGGAGGGCAAAGACGACATCAACAAAGCAACTAGGCCATTTGTTTCACTTTCAGTTTATAAACCATGAGAAAATACACAAGTGTTGGAGTTGTTAATTTATCATTACATAGATATAGGTCGTTCGGGATTAAGTGAGGACTAAAAATTTGATGTTGTCCGGAGTACATAAGTCTGCGAGAACGTTCAAGTACGGTGAAAGAATGGGTGCCAGACAGGGGCATCATTTGTGACTACGGGGGGTGGGGGGGCAAATGCCCCCCCTAGATTTGGAAGATTTGTGTATAAATATATTTTTTGTATTTTTAAATGTAAATAATGCTAACTTAAGGACATAAAACTGAAGTTTTATTATTAAAGTATCTAATTTATACATGCTTAATTAATAAAAAAGATGCAACAAGTTCACTGTCGTCAGAAAACAAAATCTTGCCCCCCCCCCCTGGAAAAACCAGAAATGACGCCCCTGGCGCCAGAGTAGTCGGTTTACTCGGACTAGCACGAGAGACTCTTACAACGGGGGTCGTGGTCGAAAAGCCCGGACCATTACCTTATGTACGGACGTCGGCGTAGTTGAAACCACATTCTGTTTTGTAGAACACCCTTGTTACACACATGTAATAGGCACTGAGTTTAGCTGGACTGTGAGGTCATCCAGGACACCAATATATATAATAAGACACGTAACGAGACGTAAATAACACTCACCAATACGTAGTAACACAAGATTGTTGAATCGTACTAGAAGATGAGCATGATACAAACACAATAAACGGGCCAGCGACACGAAGCCTCGCTGGGGCTGAAGCACCAATTAAGGTGTGTCGGTAATTGTTATATTAAAACAATTTCAAAGGTACGAAATTACGTGGGGGGCACGAGTCTTCCCCGAGTCGGTGCTTCCCAGGAGAGAAAAATAAAACAATTTAGGTATATTAACTAACTATGGCATGAAAAACTTGTCGGAGAAGCAATAGTTGAATTCTCCCGGGAGCGCTGGGACTTACGCGACCGACGCATTGCCTGTTGATACGAAGACTGTCTTATTTAGCGCGCGCAAGAGGGAGGCCATCCCTCTGCGCCCGCCAAATATGAAACTCCCCTGGTGGAATGGGAATGAAAACATAGTATTTACAAAGCATGATTACAAGGCACTGGAATGATATGCCATGTGGCGTGAATATTGAATGAGGGTTAATTAAGTCCTCATTTGTATTAATTAGTGAGAATGTTTATTTTGAAGTTCGTTCAGAAAGGTTTCCTTCGGCGAATTAGTTGGTGATGTAGAAAAGGTTTATGCTGTGAAAATACATAATTAGGCCTTGGACAGGCTGCTATGCTGGCTTACTGAATATTACACACTTTAAATCAAACACTCAATTATTGTGAGGGCGCGGAAGGTGGTTGGAGGAAATTTAATTCCCTGCACTGAAATTAGGTTGGGGGTGGCGACCCGGACTGCCGGAGTCGTCAACCCTGACGAGAGACACTTTATACACAAATTAATAAACACTTGAAGCTAAGCCGAAATGGGTTTAAATAAAACGGGAAATAATTAATAAAAGAATTTTGAAAAACACTAACACTATTGTTAATCACACGCTTGGAAAGTCCGCAGGCGAAAATCCAATGAGGGCTGGAGAATTCGCGTGGGCAGCGGTGATGGCCTCTGTGGTCACACATGGCCAGGGGTGTTTTATAGCGTCGATTCCCTACTTTGTGACGTCAGGAGACGTGCAAGTGGCAACAAGGGCTCGTGGTCTCGCCAGAAGGCGTCAAATTTAACCATTGCAAAATATCACCAAATATCACCAGCCATTACCGCTACGGGCCGTTCATATTAACTTTAAACTAACAGGCGATTAGCTGACATGATTTTTTAACTTATTCTCTTGTTAAACGCCCGGCTGTGTTCGATCAGCCATTTTTATTCCCTAGATGTGAAGAGTTTTGGTGGTGCTTTATGCGTATGTTGGCAATACAGTTACTAAAATTGAATTTTTTATTTTGATTTGATTTGTTTATTTGTTATTAAACACATACATGTAACAGACATCGTCATAAAAAAAACACTGACAATAATATACAACAAACTGTGGTACATCAAATGCACAGCAATTGCAGCTGAATTAAAAAATCTCGTAATTTACAGTACAAAGAATACATATTAAAAGTAGTTTTAAAATACTTAAATATAGTAAAATAATATTACATTTACAATTCAAAATATTCATTAATTTCATTTAATTAGGATTCAATAATAACCATTTTTTCAACTGTCCTTTTAAAATTTATTTATGACAGCAGAGATTTGGTCTCATTGTGTAATTTATTATAACATTTTAACGCTATTACACTATAGTAATGTTTATTCTTATCTAGTCTATTAAACGGGAGACCTAGATTTGACTTATTCTTTGTATTATAATAATGTATATTTTCTCTCAACACATGGTTTCCTTCATTATGTTTCACATGGCATAAACAATATAATATATATAATTTATTACTGTCAATATTTTATAATTAACCGGCGCCGAGAGCATCAAGTGTTTGTGTGTAAATTCAAAATAACGCATTATATATGCTCTTGTAGTGCAACTAACAAAGTGTTATCTGAATTAAGGCCAGCGTGAACTTTGAGAGACAGGTTAACAAGACAACCGGGACGGAAGGCCATTTAAATAAATTTTCCTACAGAAATCAGCCTTTTTATGTAAATCAATCAGTGCTGTTTTAAGACAATGTTATAGCATCAGTAGTTATTGTGTCAAATTTATGGTTTTTTGTGTATTTGGTATTTAACTCACATGCGTGGAAGTGGAGAGCGGTAACTTTTCCTCGCCCTTTCTCGCCTTGTGCGAGGGAGGACGCCATGTTGTAGTTAGTCTTGTTCCGGGTGTGGGGGATGACGGCCACGCGACGCCGCAGCTCCTGGGCCTTCGCGTTCGTACTACATACATCGTGTAAGGCCAATAGTAGGCCTAACTTCATTTAATCTGTTTAGTACGGAACTTAACGTAGTCCAACCAAGTGACATACCCAGGAGCAGTGCCACTCCAACCTCGTAGACTAAAATTTCGCCCGAGGATTTATGTTCATTTTAGTGTTATAGTCGCGCAATACCGCGGCTCACGATATTCGCCACCCCCAGGCCTCGAGAGGGGGATCCGCTTCACATACGTGAGTCCATGTTGTCTTACGTTATCGGGAACAATAAACGTAGTCCAGATGTACGTTTCGTGTTATTTCGAGCGTTGCCCTGTCTGGGCATTTCGGGGAGCTAAACCCTTCCTGTTAAAACCAGCACCTCGTGGGTTCAACACACACCGCAACCAAAGACGTGGAGGACTCAAAGGGATGCAGTCACACGGGCGGTAGACATACGCCCCAGCAGCAGCCGACAGCCCACGGAAAGTTGGGATGGAGAGCCCGACACTCGCTTAGCGCCCTGGTAATGGCACTGAGGCACCTACTTTTCCCTTCGGCTTCGCCACCATCATGTCAACCTTACTATAATTTTAATAAAGAACACAGTTATAATAATCACTGTAGGTTTTCATCACATAAACTTATTTTCATTAAGTTCCGAACAGTCATATAATTGTGTAATTTCCCCCACAGAAAACATTTTCTTTTGTTTACACACTCAGGCCGCCGCCATAATTGCACTTATTTGCTGCACCATCTCTCGAGACCGAGACAGTGCTGCAAAAACTGCTTCCGGTGCGCACCCATCGTATTTGTATCCTTTTCTCAGTATCTCATTCTACCAACCACCCCTCACAATTAACATGGACTTACCCGGTGTAGTGTCCGCCGTGGCATTTTAAGTCAAAGTAATGTCTGATTCAATTTGAAATTAGCATATAGGGATTTTATTGTGTTCCTTTGTTTTCAGGTATATGTATGCAAATTATTTGTTTGTTTTTTTTCTTCTCCATACAGTATGGCATTTAAATTCCTAGGAATGCAAAGCGCATATCCAGAACTTTCTTATTGTAATTTTTATGGATCCAGAACATTGTATATACCACAAGACATTGAGAAGTTGATGTGAAAATTTAATAATTTTGTACATGTTTATTGGCTATGTACTTCCAGTGTACAGTTTTTTCGCATTAGCGGGCAGCTCCGCGTTTTTTTTTTTACTAATGTTGGAAGTTCAGTTGGAATCGAGACGCGTCGGGAGGCAGTGACATGTGTCACCCCGGGCCTACAATTTTGTACGCATTACCATCTGTACCGTAATTCATGGAGAATAAATCTACAGTGTCATCATTACGTGTGTCAAGTGTTTCATCTCCTCACAGTCAAAGTATACCGGGAACGGGAACCCATAAATCCACAGCTATCTCAACATCCTGACGTCATAACAGTGAGTACCGTTGAATCAGTATGTGTTACAATCTGTCCGTACAATTACCTATCTATGTATATATTCAGTTACGTTAACGGCGTCCGAGGTGGCCTACAACCTCGGCATCGTGTAGGATAACCAGTCGACGAGGAAGCAGTGGGGCGAGCATTTTAACCACTGTCAGCCCCTGGGCTCTCGACCACCCCATGGGAGTCTAGAGACTCTGCTCGAGTGTTGTTCCTCGTAATTGAGCAACTGGCGCCCTTTTCAACATCATTGTCATCATCACAAACAACCCCCCCCCCCTTTGCCGATGTCAGATGGCGCCCTTCCTTTGGGGCTGACTTTGCTACTTCAACATCAAAACGACGCTGAGAGAACTACACGACGCCCAGAACGTTCCAAGCAGAGAAGGGAAGCCCGCGCGGCGGCCATTGTGGTTGCGTCAGCTCGCACGTATTCCAATTCTACCGTCATCAAGGGCACGTGACGTCACGGAGGAGAGAGGTATCTCCACCCCTCCAACGCTGCTACCCCGCCGGGCAGTATCACCTCTCTCAGCGCGCGCGCAGGGGAGTCTGCCGTGTGACCCTGACGATCAGCTGATCTTCCGCGTCGGGCGCGACACCTGCGAAATGGCGTTTCGTGCCGCGAGTAACGCCTTCGTATGCATCTGTAATAAGTGTCATCAGACTATGGACAATTCCAACGATATTTCCCACCAGTGCAACCTCATAGACACACCACTTCCAGGGCTTATGCCGAACAGTTCCGACATCCGCGAACAGCTGTTTCGGGCCATGCTCGAGTACACGCCAAAAAACACGTGTAGCGCGTGCGGACGCGCGAAGACCTCAAAAGATGAACTCATAAGCTTCGACACAAAAGTTTGTGTTCGACAAAATTTTTCACCAGAATTTCAAGCCAAAACTACTTCTTTTGACAACAATTTTGACAGAGACAGGTGTGAAAAACAAAAGTGTCTACAGTGCTATTCGCCATACACCACATACCATAGTTGTTACCACTAATACCATAAACAGTGTCTCAATGCAAAGGTACAATTAAGTGAGAAAAATGGACAGATTTTGTGCGAGCTCTGTGCACAACATTTAGCAACAAATGAACAAAAATTCCAACCTCAGCAACCTAGCTCAACACCAGTCACCAACATCAGTACCTACGTAAACTGTGGTAGGTGCTATTTACCAGGAACCAGTGCATCACTAATGACATGCAGAAGGTGTCAACAAGCAATGCATACTGTGTGCATGACAGACGGCGAGAAGCGAACTGCTAGTGACATTTGGGTTACATGTCAATAGTGTCAACACATATCAATCATCAATGAACAGTTGTCCACATTCCAGCATACAGTCCCAGTAATGCAGACAAGACTGCCACAACCAACCTGGGTAGTAACGACCACGACTGCTAGTGTAGTGCAAAATGTCTATGCACCGCATCAGTTTACAACAGCACACACGTTTTACGCCCGACCGTCTACAGACACCACCTAGAGTCACGTCAACAATTACCCCAACACATTTTCAAGACGTAACAACTTTTGAAGGGACAGAAACTGAAAACCCACAAGAATTTGTCGACACCTGTATAGCAAGACTAGGTCGTTACGACGTGCCGCCGGAAGAGTGGACCCAGTGTGTTACTAAACGCCTTAAGGGGCGTGCCTACTCTTGGTGGAAATCACTCGGGAGGTACGAGATGCCATGGGCAGTATTCTCCGAAGTTTTCCACAGTCATTTCATTGAACAGTTCAATTCATTAACCACCCAGAGCAGCCTCATATTAGAACGTCAGAAGGCCGGGAAATCTCTTACAGCATTTTTGAAACGAAAAATTGACAACATCAGGCGCATACATCCACACCTAATGGAGCAACAGGTGTTATGCAACGCAGCTGAAATCACCAGACCAGAATTTTGTCCTTGATTGATAGCAGCAATTTCCGGAGGAACAGCACAATTTCTCAACACTGCAGCCCTACTTGAACGAAGCACTCAAAGACGTCCCGGAAACAACAATGAGCTGGAACTGCGCCGCGCAAACCCGCCGGGAGACAGAAGTTGCGTCAGAGCTTATGTCAGAACGAGTTCATAGGCCATCACAATCACCACAACACCACCACCAACAACCACAACCTAGAACACAGAATAATCTATGTGACTACCATGCCAACAACAATAGCGACAGAACACAACCCCACAGGAACAGCAGACTACCACCATTTCCATGCGAGATCTGTCCTGACAACCAGATGCACTGGCATAATGAATGTTCAAGCCGCCAGAGAAGACAGGAGAGCGTCCATACCACACGACCACAGAGTTCGGGAAACGAGCAGTAGGGGTCGGGATGCCAGATGCTTCTTGCGGCCCCTGCACCCAGAACACCTCGGAAATGACACAACAACAACGCTGTTTGTATGATTTAGGAATCTCATCCAAACAAAAATTACGTGTTCCAGTTCTTGTGAATCAACATCAGTGCCATGCCCTCATTGATACAGCTGCCACTGATAATTGCATTCATTCATGTTTTGTACCAAAAAGTGAAATTCAGTGTGACGAACAAGTCATTTCATTAGCAGTAAAATCATGCCTTGTAACATCACGGGGGTCAACAACCTTCACTGTGCGCATTCGAGGTTTGAAAACAGTTACTAATGCCCTAGTTGTTGACGATCTCAACGAAGACATTATTTTAGGTATTCCATGGCTTACAGAACAAAATGCAGTGATAGAACTTAAAAACAACCGTATTCACATAGGTGTCAAGGAGCGCCGCACTGTGTATCACCTTGGCAACCGTATAAAATCTAGTTTACCACATGTGGAGTTAAGTCAGTGTTCCAATGAAATTCCGCCTGAACACCAGAAAGATTTTCAGAACATGTTAGATGAGAGGCGCGACGTGTTCGACACACCACAAGTGCTCTGCAGAACCACCATAGCTGAACACAGAATAGAACTCACTACAGACAAGCCGATCTACGTTCCAACACGGAATTATTTACCTCACCAGGTACAAATCATACGTAAACAAATAAATGAAATGCTAGAAGCCGGAGTCATTGAGCCGTCAAACAGTAATTTTAACACACCTATCACATTAGCGCCAAAGAAAGATGGCAGTTGGCGTTTTTGCGCAGATTTTCGACAGCTGAACCAATTTACACAACCAATGGCCCCACCAGCGATCAGTGTCAGAAGTGCCCTGGCTTCGTTGGAAAGAGCGAAAATCAAATCAACATTAGACCTGCGAAGTGGGTACTGGCAGGTGCCAGTAGCCCCTGCCGACCGCCATAAGACAGCTTTCACCGACCCAGACGGCCGCCATTTTCTATTCTGTGCGATGCCCTTTGGGTTAAGGTGTGCACCTGCTACATTCCAACGTATAATGGCGCAAGTGTTGGACGGTTGTTCTGGGTATGCCTTGGCATATCTAGACGACGTTATAATTTGGTCAGCTACATAGACCATCTTACCCATCTTTCAACAGTTCTGGAGAGACTCGCAATAAACGGCCTCACATGTGCATTAAACAAATGTCACCTTGGTAAGTCTGTCCTGGAATACCTAGGCCACGTTGTTACCAAGAGTGGGATACACCCTACAAAGGAACATCTGCAGCTCATTGAAAACTGTAAGCCACCACGTACACGCAAACAACTAAAAAAATTATTTGGATTACTCAACTGGCTGCGCGACTTCATACCAGAATTCGCCATCATCACAGCACCAATGACAGATTTACTCTCAACGAAGCGACGCTATGAGTGGACACCTGAAGCCGA